>VBRH01000484.1:60020-80098 GCA_014578085.1 Cardamine resedifolia | reverse complement strand
TTTATATAATTATTAATTTATGATATTGATGGTACCATAAAATTACACCGGATTTTCAAAAAAATATTATTTTATTATTTTATTAAATTATATTAAATATTATATTGATCCAACTCGAAACCAAAATTTTGTACTAGTTTAGAAAAATTATTAATTTATAGAGTATTAATTTATAGAATTTATACGGTAGACGTCCATATCATAGACCACTATTCTCTCGTCCCATTCAGTCACATGCAAATATGGAGGGTCCATTGAATCCTCAACAAAATGTCACAACAAAACTAATATTCTATAAGAACAAATGTAGTTTTAATCATATAAAAACATAGTATAGATATATAGACATACATATCATATTTTATAATAATGGATTGAAGTTTTATTCAACATGGACTTTGGAGGTTTCAGAGACGTTGTTCCTCAGCTTGCATACACACATGCAGTATCTTTTGGTGTTATCTATGCATATTTATGTTCTTGGTACACGAGAATCTAATCTATATATGTTGACAAACTTTCCATACTATAATTTCTAAAATTGAAATATTATCAAGTTTGTTTGCCTTTTTGTGTACTATGTCGGAAGATAGAAAATCTCACAACCATAAAATCGCAAGTACTTACTGGACTCTTATCACTTCAGTTATATGACTTGTATAATGGTTGGCTCTAATTCCACAAAATGTAATCTGCTCAAATTTTAGATCCTTTTTCGATGAAATAAGATTGGTTATGACTTTAAAGACCAAGATTTATAACCTAGGATACCGATGTATATATAATTAAGATACGAATTGCAAAGAGAGAGAGCAAATCGTTCGATTTGTATAATCTATCTCGTCCAAAATGTCATAATTTTGTTAGTAAAAAATTATAGATATAAAATATGCATGCAACAAATCTTTGGTTATTATAATACCTTTTATCAAAACAAAACAAAATATCTTTGATTAAAATTATACATATTTTCCAAGGCATCATATATATAAACATTAAGAAACATGCAAAATGAAAAATTATATTCCGTAATGCAAAATAATAGCATATAAAAAATATATCATTTTAACTTTGGGCTTAAATGGTATGCAGTTGTTTTAAAAAAGGTGATTTTGCCGAATACTTAATCATTCATAAGAACTTTCACGGAATAATCAAACTTGAAAAATAACAAATGATCGTGATGAACTTTGACAACCAAAAAAAATCATGGTGATGAATGGTATACCATTTTTCATGATTTCATATTTTGGAAACGTGATCTGCTATTTTTACCTTTCGTAGTATTTATCAAGTTTTCTCTCCTTTACATATCTGAAAAGTTATTCTGCTATTTGAATTTAATGCATCAAATTTCATCAAAAAATAAATAAATGAAAACGTTATATACTAGTTTACGAAAAATAGTTTTTTTGAAGTTTTATGATTATTCCAGTAAATCTATATCAAGTTCCTTTCCGCTATTCAGTCACTCTACTATTCCACCACGATCTACATATTTTCCCTACTCCATATATTGCTGATTTCAAATTAATCGTGGCAATTACTATGGATTTACATAACTTTATCCTAAGGTATCATATTCTATACTACGACTTGGATCACAAAAATGAATTTAGTATTAACGGTCAAGATAACGCATAACGACATGATAATATTGTTTAAGAAGAGCATGAAGAGTGTACACCATAAAGTTGCATCTCATTTATGGAAAATGCATTCTTAGGGTTTTCTAAATTTTCAGATAATCTGGTTTTTAAATTTTCTATTTAATGTCTACTTTGTTAACTCTTTTGTCATCTGGAACGTCATTTAGAAGATATTAATTTTTTTAATTACAAATGATGATTTTAATAAGACGAGTGAATCTAACTCTATATATTCCCTTAAAAATATGAGAAATATACTCTCTTAGTTTCTTAAAAAGTGTCATTTTAGCACTTAAATTTTGTATTACAAAAATGTCATTTATGTTTTCAATATAACTTTTTAAGCTAAAGTCCAACTTTACTCATATTAATTTGAGAAAGAAACTTATTTAGTGTATTAATAAAGGATAAAATAAAAACTTACATATTTTTCTTAATTTGTGTGAAAAATGTTAGAATGACATTCTTTAAGAAACAAAGAGAGAGTATCTTTCTAAAAATAATTTCACAACCAACATTTATACCGTAACACAAAGTTTCATAATAGTTGATTCTATACCACATTCAGGATGAACATATATATCTTTAGACTATGGCGAATGGTTCTATCAAGCACTACGATTCATGCACTACGATAGTGATTTCTGGTAACATTAGCTCCAATAATCTACAAAATTTTATATTTTTGTGAATCTAACCTTAAATATAGTATAGAAGCATAAAAAGCCTCTAGGTCAATTAGTAGATAAAGGGTTTCCAAAAATTTAACACTAGTACAAGTGATAAGATTACAAATTTAATCAATGAAATTATAACCTAAGACTTAAAAGAGTAGAAGTAGAGGTACATATTGAAATGAAGAAAATAATTAATTCTCTCCGAGAGAGTACGCGGTTTTAGAGAAAAGTGAGAGCAAGTGAATATGTTTATATTTGACTACAAAATAAGACAGAGAAATTGGAATGTGACTTTTGCCATTCCCATTAACCGCACTCCATGGGATCTTTGTTCCCTCCTTATCTCTTTTCATCCGTCGAAGTTCTTTTGTTATTACATACATAAATACAAAATGCTTCTATATGTTATTAGCCTCTCAAAATTTCTTTTGATTATATCTATTTTAAATTTTAATTGATGTCATCATCTCTTCCATTATTTTTTTCAATTCTAAATCATCTTTATTTTTTATTTTATTTTGTGTTCATCAGAAGAGGAATTGTTAGACATATTATTTTTTCTAAGCTTTAAATTGAGATTATAGTGTTATGTAACATATATAGTATATTTGTATGATTAAAAAAATTGGTGAACATGAAAAATAGTAAAACCCATCTCTCGGCTCGTTCCCATCATCCCATGTGCCTTTTGTTCATTTATACAATTTTCGCTACCTAACAATAACATCAGTTATACGTTTCTTTGGCTCATTTCAAATTAAATATATTAAAATCTTATATCAATTCACTCTGATTTCCATGATTCCTACATTTTGTTGTTCTAATCGATCATTTTTAGTTCTCCCTCCGTTTTTCAAAAAGTATCGTTTTAATGGTTTATTTTTGTTTCACAATTAAAAAATATCATTTTATATTTTCAATGCATATTTTAAATCTAAATCTCATTTGTGTCCCTTTTATTTCAGTTTATTAATTAGAAATAAAAAGTTATTTAGTGTATTAATAAAATGTATAAAAGATATTTACTTAGTTTTTTAATATATTTGAAAAATGTGAGAATGACATTCTTTGAAAATTTCAAAGAAAAGGTAAGAAATAACTAATATCTATCTTCCCATAAGAAATTTCTTTTTAATAGAACCATAAAATTTGGACTGAACCTTAAATTAATCTAGCATAACTATCAAACAACTGAATATTTTTGTCACTGAAACTGTCTTCACTGGTCAACTAAAACAAATTATTTTTGTTTCAATATCTACTTGATTTTATATTATATAGAAAAAACAAATCATTAGAAATGTGTTTTTGTTATTTTCATTAAAATAATATTATTGTATTAGTATATTTGTTGTGTATAAATATATTAGAAAAGGTATGCAGTGAATGGAAGAGGATATTGGATTCAGTAGGCCATGTGATGTGAGCTTTGGAACAATATTGAAATTCTCAATGGTTGAATATGGAAGAAGAAACTATTGACATTTTCATTAGATAGTCTTTGTTCATTCAGTTTTGATGTTACGATTCTATATCTCCTGTCGCTCTCATCCCATAACAGCACATGTACGTCAATATCTAATACACTCACACACAACACAAATATATAGCATAAGGAGAATACGGTTAATTAAATTTTATCGTCTTTAGCTTATTTTGATGAAGTTGTTTAACAAGTTTTGATTATTTTGGACGATTTTTGAAAAGAAAAGAAAAATGATTTAGTATATGGTTATTGGCTGTGGACATTACAATTAGACATATGTTACTAGATCATACAAATATGAATTTAAATATTCAATTTAGCACTCAAATTAATTCTTAATATCAAATGTAATCATATACAGTCTTATAAGAAATCTCAAATAATTCGATTCATATCCAATTATTCATGAATAATATAATTTTGTTTTGATAACAAATATTAATTCAACAAAAAATGTTAAAGTTAAACCTTATAAAAAAAAAGGTTAAAGTTCATTCTGGACCTATGGACAGTCCGCAAATTAAAAGTTTGTTGTGTTAAACGTGATGGTTGGAGCTTGAGGCCGACTAAGCCGGAAACAATCGACACAACATCTCTATGTAAACCTTTTTTTTGTTTTGTTAATAATATGTAATGTAATATGTAAGTTTGAACCCGGGTGCGATCGTACCAACACTAACAAATCAGATCCAATCAAAACTCCGTAATTAAGTGTGTTTGAGTGAAACTAGTACGAGCATAACCTCCCGAAAAGTTATCGTGTTGCATTTTTTTTATGAATATTTTCAAAAAAAAGAAAAAAGCCCCGGATAATGATACATTAGCGACGCTATTAATTAAAAGCCACTAAACAACATGTTTTGTTCTTCTACTTAGACCATCTAGCTAGATGAAAGACTAATAATGTGTTTTGCAGAATTGGTGGGATGGGGCTACAACGAAATCAAGGCGTCTTTAATGGGCCTAGCCCAGTTATTGCTCTCCTCGCCCATATATCTCTGCCATGAAGTGATCATCCTCATTACCAGAGAAATTATGAGTTTGGTTAATTAACAAAAGAAGCTATAGAAACAGAAACTAAAAAGTCACAAGATATAGCTTTTTTGTTAATTAACCACTTCTCAGAGCTAAACCACATAAGAAACAATAAACAAACATCAGGACCTGACTAATCCCCAAGCTATATATATAAGGAAGGGCTCCAAAGGCAGAGAATGGAGCTCAAGGACACAAGAAAGACATTGGTTCTAACTTTTAAGGATAGATTGTCTTTAGCCTTGAACCCAAAGAGAAGCTTGGGCTTGGGCACTATAATATAATTTAAGTTTCCGGGGCACATGTCATGCAGCATTATTGGAGGTTTGGAGTAGTTGGGTATTTAATAGCTGAATTGTTCGAATCCTTTCAATCTCATTTTTAATATATTACTTACAAATTATTTATATCTGGGCCCAAAAAAGTTATGGGCTTTGGGACAAACAAAATCTCAGGCCGGTCCGCCGTTTGTTCGAAAGATCTTTGAGGTATTCATGAAATGTTTATAGGATCAAATTCTTCTAGATTTTATACATACATAGGTTTTTTTTTTTTGGGGTTCACAATCCCTACATAGATTCTTGTAAGGAAAATGAAGTATTTTTTGGAGAATCTTTATGACTCCATACAGAATTAAGAAGATCATCTACCAGTTTGTAAGGAAATGTTTCGTTTTATGTATTCATAAGATAATCGAGAGATATAATTGATATTTTGCCAGATAGTTGGCAAGAAATTTGATTTTGGGACTCTCAATTCTCAAATGCAAACAACAAAATAAATCTGCTAATCAACCTGTTAGTTGACTTATAGTGGTTTAGTTCTAAAACAAATGCCGACTACATTTGAAATATTTTTTTGGAAATTAGTCTGGATTTTGATATACACGTCATATATTCATGTAATGAATGAACATAATTTGGATATATGTTAGCACTTTTTTCCTTGCCATGTTAGATACATATCATAACAAATGAACATACTTTGGATATGTGACATATGTTAACTCTTTTTTTTTTCCGTTGTGATTGAATATAATTTGGATATACACTAGTACCTCTATAAATTAATACTCTATAAATTAATAACTTTTCTAAATTAATAAAAAATTTCGGTTCCGAGTTGGGTCAATATAATATTTAATATAATTCGATAAAATAATAAGATAATAAGTTTTTAAAAATCCTATGTAATTATATAGTTTCATCAATATCATAAATAACTAATTATATAAATATAATTAAAATAATTTAGTAAAATATGACTATATTGTTATTTGTTTATTCATAAATTTGTATTTTTGTGTAACTCATCTATAATTTGTTTCATACTACATAAAAACATATGGTATTATCTTCTCAAATTACATAAAAAAATTTGTTAAAAATTACATATACGATAATTGTTTTCTAACATGTAACTGCTGCTAAAAATATTAAAATATTATTTTTAATTTTTTACTTTAAATATGAATTATATTTTAAAATTATGCAAATCTCTATATAAATTAATACTCTCTCTAAATTAATAAAATTTTCCGGTCTCAATATTATTAATTTATAGAAGTTTTACTGTATGTTAGTTTTTTTTTCTGCATTACGTTAGATTTATATATCATAACCTATGAATATAATTTGAATATATATTAGTTTTTTTCTCCGATATATTAGATATATATATGATAATGGGTGAACATAATGTAAATATATGTTAGTTTTTTTATTCTTTATTATGTTAGATATATATATCGTAGCTCATGAACATAATTTGGATATATGTTAGTTCCTTTTTGTCTGATATATTAGATATATATTGTAACCAATGTTATTGTAAATTGGATATATGTTATTTATTATTTCTTTGATATGTAAATACATATCGTAACAGATTAATTTAATTTAGGTATATAATAGGTTTTTTCCGCTATCGTAATGGATGAACGTAATTTAGATATATATTACCAATTTGAACCACCGTATTATTTCATCTTCTTTGACAATAGAACGAAAACAAAAAATATATATTCCAAAATTTTACATGTCGTAAATTGCCTCTTTGATCCCTTATATTTCAAGTTTATCTCATATAATTTTCTTATTCAAATAATGGGAATAATTTGTATTTGAACCCAAATCTAAAGTAGACAAATTACTTGGGTCCCACCTTAATTCTCCCACATCTTCACACGTACTAATATTATATCATAAGCAATTGAATAAAATATCCAAAAAAAGACATAAAACAAAAATAAACGAATATTAATAAATAAAAAATCTCATCATCTCTCTCACTCTCACATCCAGATTTTCATCTCCTTCCTTCTCTCTTTTCTCTAAAAAAGTTAGCATATAACTTCCACCTTCTTCCTCGGTGTTTTCGTCAGTGTTTCTAATCGGAGATGTTAACATCAGATGATTGGACGAAGTCAGCTATGAGAGATGGAGAAGTAGTGGCGGAGCTTTTGGTGAGTCTTAAAGAAGCCAAAGTAACGCCTCTTCTGTTCACAAATCCGACTGTAGAAGCTCTCCGGTGGGGGATACGGCAGCCACGGTCACGGTCTCCGAGGAAAGAAGCTGAATCAAGATGTAGTCCAAGTACACCACTTTCTTGGAGTGGAGGTTGTGGTGCTTCTTCTTCTTCTCCATCTGGCTATGTCGATGGTTACGAAGCTACTAGTCGTCGACGAATCTGTGCCGTTGGATCTAGATCCAAGGTTCGTTTGTTCGTTTTTTCCGATTTTTTAGCTGATCTGTGTATCGAATCTTCTTCTTCACATTTCTTTGCGCGTTGATCTCTTGTTTTGAACTAATTCTTGACTTGATTAGCGAAAAATCAAGATTTTGAGTTTTTACAACGAACTATTTATGAAAATTTTGTTTTTTTCCCTTGCCGGAGATCATTGACTGACCAAAAAGGCACCCTTTGGGTTAAGTTAAAGCTCTCAGTGTTCTGACATAGAGAGGGTATTTTGGTCATCTCTCAAAGCTGATGTCTGATACGTCGCCGTTTTTGTTGTTTTTTTAGTTCATTTCAGTGGTTTATCGGTTTTTTATTTTTACTGAATTTTTAGAAATTTATGTTGTAGATACATAAATGAATCAATTAGAAATATTATATAGAACATTGAATAGATTTATTTTTCCCTAAATTTATTTTTTGCAATAAGATAATTAGGATCTGGATCTGGTAAGATTTAGTAATATTTTTTGTGATGGGCCTACTACGGCTGCGTTGATTAATGGATTATCTCTACTATAATGTCACATTGTGGACTGTGGAGCCCATAGTTTCTTTTGGCTTTGACTCTGTTTAATGGATGTTTTGAAGAAAGACAAGATTGTTTTTTTTTTATGAACTGATTATAGTTGTTTCAGGGTAATATAATAATATATGAGGTGGTTTGATATTATTGAGATGATTTGTGTTTAATATGCCAATGAAGAGTTTAGGGATTAGTTGTGTAGTTTAATATGTTAATGAAGAGTTTAGGGATTAGTATGTATGAAGTGTTAGGTTATCAACCTTCAAAGACGCGTTTGTTTAATGTTATATGTCATGTCACATGGGAACATTTTTGTCAACATTGAATTTGTGTGTGTTTCTTGTGACTCAACTTTATTATTAAACTTTTTTTGTTCTTTACTCATGCGTAGGTTCTTGTAACATCAGACTTGGATTTTGATGTCAAGAGATTGCAGAAGAAAAAGGTACCAAAAAATTCTTGAATTACTCAATTTTCCGGTTCTTGATTATATCAAGTAACACTTTGATTGTGTTTCAGGACATTGCATCACTCAGATCACCATTCATGGAGAACAAGAACTTGAAGAGAATGAAGGTGAACGAACGAACACACAGATTTCTACTTTGCTCTCTTTCTTTAACTCTACTTGTGTTGTTTGACTTGGTGATTATATTACTAAAGAACTAACAAAAATCCTTTTTTCAGATTGATCATAGTCAGAATTTGGCGGTGGAGGATGAGAATCGTAAAGCGGATGGCAATTTCCTGCTACCAGATTTGAATATAATGCCATGTGAGGAAAATGGTGACCACTATTCATCATTAGGTGTAGAAACAACACTATATGGGATCAGGATTATAAGATAAAGGAACTCTCACTTAAAACCATGATAATTAAGTGGTTTTTGAGAATCTTGTTGGATCAGAGAGGGAGAGCTGATCTGATCATCTTTGGCTCGGCTTTTGAAAAGGTTCGGGCAACGCAGGAGCTCATCGAACAGGCTAGATCTTCTGCTTAGAAAAATGTCTCAAGGAAGTCTCCATTGTGAGGTGGTAAAGATCATCAGCATTAATGTATAAGATAGAGTTGAAAAACAATGAGAATGTAAGTTTTGTTGTTTCTTTGTAGCAAAGAACAAAAAAAAGAGTCAATTTGTATTATTTGTCTATATTTAGCACAATGGGTAAAAAAGGTTGTTTATTATTGATGACTCTTCGGTTATAGAAAAGAACTAAACATATTTCCTACGTTACAAAATATAAGATTTTGTAATTAAAACCGGAGAGATTAAGAATTTTTCTTTTTAATTTAAAAAATATTATTTAATATATAAAATACTGCAATATACTATTAGTCTCATAATTTACAAAATATTCAATAAAGTTACAAGTTACATAGGATTTGAGAATATTTTTTATTTTGAAACAAGACGAAAACTTTAAATCATCTTATACGGCGAAAATAATTTCGTAAAAAGAGTAACATATAACCCAAATGTCTATTTCAATAACGTTATCCATTTGTAGAACACTTGAGAAAATTAGGGGAATCAATCTACAACCTTATAATATAAGGATCAGTTAACTTTCAAATCCCCACTAATACAATCAAAACCATGTTTTAGCATTTCATGAAATATTCTCTAAAGGCAATCAAAACGTCATCTTCAACATCGGGTTGGTCTGCTCATGTAGAGCTCCCTTTCAGATCTCAGTAGAAGAATCCAACTTGATTTTAGGCTTTTAGCCTTCGAAAACTGAAACATATCAAACCCAAACTATAAGTCCAGAATCGGCTCAACAAAATTCTTGTTTCGACCCACAAAAGAAGGCCATGGGCCCTAAGGCTGAACCAACCAACCATGTTGTAGCCTTTTTCCTATGAACGATCAGTGCGTTTGCTATCTGTAAGGGTGACAAAAGCAGCAAAGCCCATTTACAAATATCAAAAGAAACACATTTGGAACATGACCATTTACGCCACCAAACTAAGCATACGACCCAAATATGTTTACAACATAACTTAGGATATTTTAATGTGGATTTAGAAACTTTATTACCAATATTATTACATCGCTAAATATCATCATGGTGCAATTTAAACCCATACAATGTTTTATAACATCTTATCCACTTTAGAATCTTAAAGGTTTATGGCATGCTTTACAAAAATTTCACCGAAATATGCTTAATTTCTCTATAACTATACAATATATAAAAAGTTATGGGCCACATTGAGATGAGATGGTAATATTTTATTTTAGGCCTAGCCGGGTGAGTTTGATTCTTTGAGCTAAACCAAGTCTTATGACCAAAGACTTTAGACTAATTTAGGAACCCTACATCTGTTGGATAAAACTTAATACAGTATTATGCTTTCATATCCTAAATGAGAACAGAAGAACCAGCTGGATTCTTTCAGCAATAGATTATTGCTTATCTTTTTTGGATTTTGGGTGGAGAAGATGGCCTAAGATACTCTAATGTGTCGAATTCATAACCAAAAGTAAGCAAGCAATGTGGGTGTGGTATGGCTAAAGGCAGAAACATTGAGAATGAAAGAAGATGAGAGTGGAAGAGTGGTCCATAAAAGAATTCAATTGATAATGAAAATACTTACTTCTCTTTGCTTTTCTCTATTTTGGGTGGCCCACTTTTCATTGAGAACAGTCTAATTTGGGAGCTTTTAATTTTTTTTAGGAGCATACAATATATGTCTTATTCCTCTTGGCTTTATTTTTTTAAACTCCTTTAACTAAATGCTTCTCTTTACATTCCTTTTCAGATTCCTCAACATGTTTATATTGAGTTCTACTAGTTAGAATTTAACTTTAAGATCAATTATACTGTAGTTTTTGTTCATCTTTTCTGCCTCTATTATTTTTATTGATTACTTACGGAAAAAGCTGGTTTTTAAAAAAATTTAATGTTGAATTATTACATGATTTTCTGTGCAATACGCTTCATCAAAGTCCGTTATTAATTCGGTTTAATCTATTCGGACTCAGCTAGCCAAGAAGGTTTGTAGGCCCCCAAATTGAACCCCTTTTTTTCATTATTTTTATATTTTGTAAGGAAAAATAAAATATAGTGATAAAGTAGAATGATAAAAAATACGCTATCAAATAAATTTATCGTGCATAACCCTTTAAAATTGAATTCACAAAAAGTAGGGATCACGTACTAGAAATGTGAAATTCTAGACTAAATTAGAACAAATAAAGAATTGATTTTTAAGAAACAAAACAAAGAAAAAGACATTGGATCATGGGTTCTACTATAATAAGAGTGAACTAACAATCAAACAATGATGCAATAGATTGAAAAAAACATCATCCTAGAACATGGAATTCATAACTTTGACTAATCCTTTTTCATGGTACTAATCACTTCACTAGCTATTCAATCATCAATAACTCTAGTTAGCGATTAACATAATCAATGAGCATTAATATTCAACTCCAATAAGTTCACTAAACACCCTAATCAACAAATTTCGTTCGCTAGGTATGTAAAGCTCATAAAAGGATTGGTTAAAACATTTTATCGAACACCTTGTGGGCGTGGAAATGTCTAAGCTCTAAACTACGATTTTCTTGGCTAATCTAGCATTAAGAACAATTCTAAATAAAAGATCTAACAACAATCAACCTAAACAATCATCATCTAACCATCAATTCATCATAATCTAGCATAACGCATGATTCAATTAAAAGACTAACAACCTAAAAGAAGAAGAGAAAATGAAAAGATAAGAAGATGGATTTACAAAGATAGATGAAGAAATCTTCATTAGAGTGGCATATATAATTAAGATCAATCCAAAACAATCATAAGAAAGTTTGCATATGAAAAACTAGAAAAAAAAAACTTAAGGGTTTTAATGAGTTAAGACAAGTATTTATAAGGAAAGAACAAAAAATGATGATTCGGATCCGTCCAGCGGTCAGCCTTGGCCGATGGTGATACCCGCTGGAGTCCATCGGTCTGCCTTGGCCGCTAGAAATACAGGTTGGTTTTACCACTTCTCTAGCAGACACGTATGGCCGCTGGGACATACCGTTGGTCACTTAAATAGTCATATCTCTTTAACCGCTGACCAAAATGACTCGAGACCACCACCATTGGAAATCTACCTCAATTTCCTTTAACTTTTATGAAGAGCTCTGTAGCTAAATCTTAAGGGAAGGTCTTCGTCTGACTCAATCTTTGAGATACTATGTAATAGTTCTAGTTCATATCTTCTCTTATTTGCATCCAAATAATTTTTTTTGTTGCATAGCTCACTCCATTACCTATAAAATAAAAAATTTATGCAAACATGCATCTTAAGACCTAAATATGCAATGCAAACACAAGAAATCAATAAGAAAATGCAAGATAAATGATGCTAAAATCACAATATATCAACTCCCCAAACTTATCTCTTGCTTGTCCGCAAGCAAACTACAAGAGACAATAAGGAAAAGAGGTGTGGAAATGGGGAATTTAAGCCTCAAAGTATCAAATGAAGAATTAAACGTATTGTCCTCAAAGTAAGTTAGATGGTGCAAGAACAAACATCTTACTCTTTAGTACTTCTCCATGCTCATCTCAATGCAAATTTCTAATGTAACCCCTAAACTTAAACAAGAACTCACAATCAAATCAAAAACATCTCTTTAACATTCATTAAAGTGTTTGGTGCGGTCTCGCTAAGGGAAATCAAATCATTCTCAATCGGTTTTAGGGGAAAGCTTTTTGATGTGACTTCAAAAGAGTTTTTCTTTGGGTGATTTCCCTCAAACATAGGAATGCTAGTCAAATGCAAAATCCATCTAAGAAAAGGAACAATTGATGCATACAAAACTCAACTCTCATGATTCTACCCAATCTCAAGAAACGCATCATAGCTCTACTCTTTTCACATTCTACTTATCCTCTTTTCAACCCCAAATTATTAGACTCTTTGGTCCCTCAATCTTTAGCTTTATGATCAATATATGTTCTTAGATTCATAGGGAAAGCTTTTTTGCTCAACACTTAGCTTTTTTCTTGTGTCTTTTATTTTCTTTCTTTTTCTCCCACAAACTTATTTCTTTGTACACTCTTAGGGAAGCTACTTTTTATTTTCTTTTTCAAACTTGAGATTTAGAGCTTTTCGCTCTATCGCTTAGCTTTCCTAGGGACTCTTTTCATAAATTTGATCACGCTTTTCTTTTTACCCTTTCTTTACTTTCTTTCCCAACACCCAAACCAATCCTAAACTAACCAACCAAGTCTTTTATTACAATCCATATCGCTAGACTTACCATTACTAGCTAAAACGAGAGTTAAACCTTTGTCGTTCCCGATACTCTCAAGTTTTTACAAAATAGTAGCATTATCAACAAAAGGTCTCACTCAATTTATCAAAGGGTTTAAAAGAAATAGCTAAGGTTTAAGGTAGGGAAACCACTCTAAAGATGAGAATGGTCACTCGGGTTAGCAAATTGTGGTTAAATGGATAAGAAAACCCGAGTGTGACATATAGTCTACCATGAGAATGCATTCAAATTATCCTAAGCGGGAAAATTAGATTCAAATTAAGTTCAAGTTCATAGAGATGCTTCAAAGATCATGCAAGACTTGAAAAAGTAGAAGAAACATTTCGAAAGATGCAAAGGTCCAAACATGGATTTTTTTAATTTTTCAAAGATGCTCAAGCAACAAATAACCGTGACTAAGGGCAACGATCTTAATCCTAAGCGTGAACTTTGAAAAGGCAAGACTCCCAAGTGCATATGCAGTCCTATATGCTTCTAGACTCAATCTTATAATGAAAATGAAACTACATGCTTCTTTTGGGTTTTTTAAAATTTTCAATTTTTTTGGATTTTTCTATGCAAATAAGTGAATGCATGAGACTCAAATATGCAAAAAAGAGAAAATAATAACACAAAACACAATATCAAAAGACACAAATCCCTTCTCCAAACTTGAATTGCACCGTCTCGGTGTAACAAAAGTTAGAGAGAAGGAAAATAAGAAATAAACACAAAGAAGAAGATAAGGAAAAGAAATGGTACCTTGGAGCTTTGGAATAAAGGATTTAGGATGTTGCAATGTCTTTCTCAATCTTCCTTTATTCGATGCTTGTTTTGTGTCACTAACTTGACAATGGATAGACTTGGGGGAGTCTCCAAGGGCGCGTTTAACGTCACTAGCTTGACGGTTGCTTCCTCTCGTTCACTTCTTCTTTGAATGTCTCATTTGCTCCTAGTTGTACACCTAAGAGATCAAGATCACAAGATTAAAGGGAAAAGATTTGCAACAAAAGAAAAGAAAAAGGCTCTAGTCTCAATTTAAATCATAACTCTAATGGCAATCGCTTAGTCCCCAGCAACAGTGTAAATTTGATAAAGAGGTTTTTACACCGTCTTAAGGCTATCAAATAAATCTATCGTGCATAACACTTTAGGATCGAATCCACAAGGACTGAGGATCATGCACTAGAGATGCGAGATTCTAGACTAAGCTAGACAAATAAAGAATTGATTTTTAGGAAATAAAAGAAATGAAAATAAAAGAATATCAAAAGGGAAAAAAAAAACATTGGATCATGGGTTCTACTATAATAAGAGTAAACTAACAATCAAACATTGATGCAATAGATTGAACAATACATCATCCTAGAACATGGAATTCATAACTATGATTAATCCATTTTCGTGGTACTAATCACTTCACTAGCTATTCAATCATCAATCACTCTCGTTAGCGATTAACATAACCAATGAGCATTAATATTCAACTCCAATAAGTTCACTAAATACCCTAATCAACAAATTTTGTTCCCTAGGTATGTAAAGCTCATAAAAGGATTGGTTCAAGCATTTCATCGAACACCTTGTGGGCGTGGAAATGTCTAAGCTTTAAACTACCAATTTCTTGGCTAATCTAGCATTAAGAACAATCCTAAATGAAAGATCTAACAACAATCAACCTAAACAATCATCATCTAACTATCAATTCATCATAATCTAGCATAACCCATGATTCAACTAAAAGACTAACAACCTAAAAGAAGAAGAGAAAATGAAAAGATAAGAAGATGGATTAACAAAGATAGATGAAAAAATCTTCATTAGAGTGGCATATATAATTAAGATCAATCTAAAACAATCATAAGAAAGTTTGGATATAAAAAACCAGAAAAAACTTAAGGGTTTTAATGAGTTAAGACAAGTATTTATAAAGAAGGAGAAAAAAATGATGATTCGGATCCGTCCAGCTGTCAGCCTTGGCCGATGGTAATACCCGCTGGAGTCCATCGGTCTGCCTTAGCCGCTAGGAATAACCGCTAGAAATACAGGTTGGTTTTGCCACTTCTCCAACAGACACGTTTGGCCGCTAGGACAGACTATTAGTCACTAAAATAGTCATGTCTCTTTAACCGCTGACCCAAATGACTCGAGACCACCATTATTGAAAAGCTACCTCAATTTTCTTTAACTTTCATGAAGGGCTCTGTAGCTAAATATTAAGGAAAGGTATTCGTCTGACTCGATCTTTGAGATACTACAGAATAGTTCTAGTTCATTTCTTCTCTTATTTGCATGCAAATGATTTTTTTTGTTGCATAGCTCACTCCAATACCTATAAAACAAGAAATATATACAAACATATACCTAAAGACCTAAATATGCAAAGCAAACACAAAAAATCAATGAGAAAATACAACCTAAAAGTGGTAAATCATACTAAAATCACAATATATCATACAACCATAAACATGTTGCATTTAACTTTTTGGAAACAACCTAAATATTATAAAATTGAATCAAAATATCTATACTGTTGGGGTTTCAAATCAAAATTGTGTCTGATTCATGTTTGACATCTTTGTTGCAGAAAAGCCATAATCAATGGGAAACAAAAAAATTAAAAATTCGTGTGGTATATTTGATGTTCACACAAAGATGTATACAAAAAAATTAAAAATTCGTGTGGTATATTTGATGTTCACACAAAGATGTATTCCCTCTGTTTCATTTTATAAAAAGTATTGGCTAAAGCGTGCATATTAAGAAATTTACTTTCTTTATATAAGTACTTTCTTTTAGTTATAATCACGTAAATTAAAAACTTGATTTTACTTTTTAAAAATATCATTTAATATATAAAATAAAATAAAATATTACATAGTTATAAAAAATCTGTAAAATACTATTGATCACATAAAATTCAATAAAGTTAAAAATTACAGAGAAATATGAGAACACCTTATATTTTGAAACAAGAAAAACACTTCAAAACATCTTATATTTTAAAAACTGAGAGACTATCATTTAATGTTTTACTTTAAATTCATTCAACCAATCAAAATTTAAGTCTTGCATAAAAACTTTGCAAAATATTTAATAAAATTGAACAATTAAAATAAACTAAAACACTATGGAGGAAGGATCAGACACTTCGACTAAATGATAGTATAAATTAAGACTGATATTAAAAAGTCTGTGTATAAGTATTTAACTCGTCAGCATGTAAATTCCGAGCTTTAGAATTTAGTGGTAATATTTAAATAACCCTTTCCCAGATCAAAAGTGGGATATGATTGCCATTAACTTTTTTTATCGAAATATCTATCTATATCACAAAAAGACAAAGACTTGATTTAGATAATAGTAGAAGGTTAAACAAATTGAATCATTTTCTATTGGACAAGATAATATTTCTAGCATCTCGATTGATAGAGTTGTATGTAGATGAGATTGTGAAATTCTATGGTGTTTTGAGAATTTTAGACTCTGATTTTAAGGATCATCATAATCCCAAGTTCGAATTTCCAAAAAGAAACAAATATTCGATCAGTAAAATTTTAGATTAAAACAAAAATTTAGAAAACAAGGTAAAACAATAAATATATCTTAACTAAAACCTAGATCAGGGTCGATCTATTTTTTATTTTATTTTTAGTGTGAAAATATGTAAAGCAATTTTTGTAGTCTTTTAAAACTCGATCAGGCCGATTGGTTCTATATATAACTAGCAGAACATATTTTTATCGTCTGCCATCGTACACATTGATTATCATGTCAACATAACAAAGTTATCGTCTTTCTAACAAAGGAGCATTAATTTAGGTGCACCTTTTACTGAACGGCCACAACCTTTGTCTGCTTCATCACCGAATCTGCAGACATCGGCAATATATATTTGTGTAAGAATGATTATGTAAGGTACCAAATATTTAATGAAGTATATGTATAGATGTTAATAGATGTATGTTTCATGACCTATACTATTTGGCCATGAATGAAAGACCAACACGAGTAATGGGACTTGACTTTGACAAAGGGTAATATGAGTTTTCAAAGTTATTCTTTAAATAGGAATTTTTAAAACTTGTATTCAAAGATTAAGAGAGATTAAAAGCCAAGGTCCACCACATTATACCAGAAAAATATGTATATATAGATGTATATGAGTGTAAGTTTGTTTAAACACAACAAATTAAAATATGTTTCTGTTAAGTATAGATTATCTTTTTATAAAAATCTTTGTCAAATAGCTACACTTCGTTTCCATCACTACCCCACAATTTTAAGTTTTTAAACTAACCCATTTGACAAAATCCTTTAGGTCCTCCACTGTCGGCAAATTAATTGAGATCTCTATACATTACATTTTATTTTTTCAATATAATTTTAAATTATTATTCGATAAATTAATAAATATTAGTATAAAATAATATTGTTATATAATCCGATTTACAAAAAATAATCAGTAAAATAATAAGCTCATGTATTTCAAAACCCAATAAAAATTTTGATCTCAGTATCTCACTAATATTATAAATGAATAATTATGTTATCTTACACAAAAAAAAATCATGAACAATTTTGGGGTTTTTTTTTCTTTTTTGAGTTTTGCTGAAGTTCGGATAGTGTTGTCGATGTGTCATCCCCAAAGTTCAAATTAGTGTTGTCGATGTGTCATCCCCAAAGTTCAAACCCATATATTACATGTTGTTGACAAAATTTTTATAAAAAAACAAAAAACGTTGTTTTAGAGATGATTTCTAATTCCTTATTTTCTAATCGCGTTAATAGCTTATTTATTTATATATAGTGTTGTACCACAAAAAAATGTTGTAAAGATATACCTTAGATTTTGGGGGTTCAGTTGAATCTGCTAAATTATTCGCAAATCATTCTTAAGCTGCTCATGCAGGCTACAGTCTACTTAGAGTGGCAAGAACAGAACAATATGATCTTTCAAGCTCGAACCTCATCTACAACTGCTGTTACTGCCCAGCTGGACCGAACCTTACAAACTGATTAATTTCATATATTTCGGTAGCTCCGTTTTCTTCAGTTTCTCTCCTTGCATTTTATTTTGGCTGTATCAATTTTCACATGTAATTTGTGAAACCACTGCTTGTCTATTCCAGTTTTAGTTTTTAGGTTTAAGAGCTTCTATGGTTGTTGATTGTTGATGTAAAACACTTATTTTTTTTTTGGTAATATATCTTAACATTAAAACCAGAAAATTAAAAATTATAAAGATTTTTTTATCAAATTGAAATGTGTTTTTGTGCTTTTTTAAAATTATTTCGAGTCATTTTAGGTTTAAAAAAACTTTGAGTTAGATAAAAAGAGTTGGGAGGATATCTAGGGACTGTTTTTTCCACAGTTCCAAAAATTGTCTACTTCTCATAAATTGTCTATCACACAATATAAACTTTTAAAAAATGTCTACATATATGCAACACACACTATTTAGTATTTTACTGTTGCATAGTAAGTAAAACAGTATGTTACAGAAAGCAAAGATATTATTTCCCGCTTTTGCTTTAAAATTATTCTCGTCACTAAAAATATTCTTTTACTTGTCCCCAGTATATTTATTTTTCATTATGCTTTGATAGCCCTGTGAGAATTTGGATGGATGTGTTCAGCTTTAAAGAAAATGAAAGCGAAGATCTAAAAGGTTGTGAAAATGACACACTTTCATTAAAAAGATTAGAAGCCTCTCTCGATTACAATGACCCAAACGCAAACGCATTTCCTTATATATTACATCTCTTACTGAACATTAAGATGCAAGATGCGTTCTGGATAAACCCTAACAACATAAATGTGTGTCGGTGAGCTAGCTAGCTAGACCGAAAAAAACTAGGACAACAATAAGATGAAGTGTGATTTATTGGCCACTTGGTAATTTTGAAAGTTGTACATACGTAGCTCTATTATATGATATCCAGTTAAAAATATATAAACGTATGGTTTAACCTTCGAGTTCATGATCATTCAACTAGGGCTTTCAAAGAATAAAAGAAATTGCAACAAACCACAAAATGTGGTTATAATAAATGTAAAAACAAAACAAACCACGACGTTTCAACGTTCAAGAATGTCAATCTGTAGTTTTTTTTTTTTTTTCTTAACCAAGAAATTCTGATATTTCGGCTCGTAGTTTTCCTAGACCTAAACCAGTTTTTTATAATAAACGAGAATTATCCCTTTCAAATGTTTTAACACTATGAGTCTATGACTCATATTCACATCTGGTAAAAGCTGGAAAAACAAAATTAATACCAACACAAATTTATTGGTTGGACCGCTGGAGTTCTAATTAGATTTTTAAGTATGAAGTATGAACCAAACAATTAGTATAAAATAAACCAATCGATTTTTCATATAAACAAGAAAAAATTATTAAAAATTAATTTTGAAGGGGTAAAAGTTGGTAATATTTTTCTATGGATTTTTCCATTTTGTCAGAATACGACAGATAAAAAATTTGAAATGTTTCATGGAGTGTTTTGTTTGTCAGAGCCAAATTGATTTTACCTTAAAAGAAATAAAATGGTTTTATTCAGAAATTGTGGAAAGAGAAGAAGCAGTAGGCAGGGGACCATTTGGCGATAGGTAAACAGTTGGCTATTTAAACACCTTCTCACCAACAAGTGGCTCCCACGCGCTATAGTGGTCCCTACACATATATATATATATATATAT
>VBRH01000484.1:26821-49333 GCA_014578085.1 Cardamine resedifolia | reverse complement strand
ATCCTTCAAATTATTTGAATCTCGTAAGGTATATTTTTAAAGATTTTCAACAGTACTGATCTATTGAATAACACATTATTTTTATTTTGAAATTAATAATTCATAACAATATACAGCTTCAATAACACCCTGCATATATTTAAAATATCAAATAAGTATAGTTTGACTTGATTTAGATCTATTAAACTTTATCATCTAATAACTACGTACATCTGTCTATTTTCTTTTGGTTTGAAGTTGTTTTCCAGGAAACAATAGTTAAAACATATACTAATTATGAATCTTAAAATCACAGTCTTCACGACATCTAAGTTATTAGTTGAAAACTACAATTAAAGAACAACGAATTCAGTAGTAATTCCAATATTTCTGTATGAACTTCAATATTTGTGACGTCTGAATATTTCAAGAGCATCTAATCTAATTATAAAAATGATGATAGCTAACAACAGTGATTATAACTTTATAAGTAAGACAAAAGATTATAGGTTGGCAGCCTGGCAAATGATAATTAGCCGTTAGGTTAAAAAGCAAAATTTGTGTGGAGGATTTGCTTAAACCAAACCAACTCACGATTTAATTAAAACGCTGGCCATGTTGCCCAAACTTATTCCATTATTATAACGATGACTCACTGGTCACTCATTAATCATTATGTTTTTGTCTTCTTAACGTCATAACATATATTGCATTATGGAAACTTTGTATTTGAATAAATACTCGATCCAATCTGGAGAAGTAAACATTACTACAGTATCTCTCATGTTAGGAGAAACCAATACAAACAAATTTTGACTAAAATGAGAACCAATAGTCTTCTAAAAAACAATTTTAAAAGTCTTTAGATAAATTTTGATAAACGAGAATATTAGACTAACAATTTCAGGAATATAAATTACACATGAGAAGCCCAATGACAAGCTCAAAGCCTTAACCACAAGCCCATGTTATTAAGATTTCCTAGCAAAAGTAAAGATTCATATATTTATACCTGTATAATCCGTGGCCGCCTACCTGGTGGGGCGGCTCCTCCGTTGTGGGTGATCTTTTTTAGGAATGACATCGTAAATCCTCCTATACTATTCACATTCACTCTAAATTCATCTAAACTTTTGATCTCATTACTAATCCTCAAACTTTTCCAAATTAAATTAATTCCACAAATTTAACAAAATCTATTGAATTACGTTTAATTAACTCAAATACGTTTAGAAAATTGCGTTTGCGTTTAGAAAATTGCGTTAGAAAACAAAATTTCAAAAAATTTGAAAAAAAATTATGAAAAAATCTAAAATTTCAAGAAATATGAAAATAATTTCAGAAAAAAATCTGAAAATTTCAGAAATTTTTTTTTAATTAACTAACATGAGTTTAATTAAAAAAAATTTAGAAAATCTGAAAACAATTTCAGAATTTTTTTTTTTCAGATTTAACAATTTAAAAAAAAATTCCTGAAATTTTGAGATTTCCTAAAAAATTACCGTAAAATTAAAATGGGTGTGTGAAATTTTCAGATTTTCTAAAAATTTTTATTAATTAAACTCATTTTAGTTAATTAAAAATTTTTTCCTAAAATTTTCAGATTTTTTCTGAAATTGTTTTCATATTTCTTGAAATTTTAGATTTTTTCAAAATTTTTCAGATTTTCTTTCAAATTTTTTTTAAAAAATTTCTAACACAATTTTCTAAACGCATTTTAGTTAATTAAATGCAATTCAACAGATTTTGTTAAATTTGTGAAATTAATTTAATTTGTAAAAATTTAGAGAATTAGTGACGAGACCAAAAATTTAAGTGAATTTAGAGTGCGTTTAAATAGTTCCAGGTTTTATGAAGTCATATCTCTTTTTTTTTATTGCATCTTTCTTTTACTTTTTTTTCTTTTTGAAACATCTTTCTTCCTTTGACTTTTGATATTGCCTTTATTGCTCTTGCCTCTTGGTGTTTTTTTTGTTTTGCATAAATATGTTTCACATGCTTTATAAAATTCTCAATCTTCGTGGTGAGTTTAGTGGCAGTTACATTTTAGGAAACAATTACTGTATATATAATTTTTAATAATTTTTTATGTAATTTGATAAAATAATATCATATGTTTTGATGTAATATGACAAATTATAGATGAGTTGAATAAACAAATAACACTATAGTCATATTTTATTAAATTATTTTAATTATATATTATAGTTTTATATAATTATTAATTTATGATATTGATGGGACCATATAATTACATAGAATTTTCAAAAAAAATTATTATTTTATTATTTTATCGAATTATGTTAAATATTACATTGACCCAACTGAAACCGAAATTTTTTATTAATTTATAGAGGTTATTAATTTAAAAAGTATTAATTTATAGATCTATTGTATTTCAAAAACTCAAATAAATTATAATAAAACTAGTCCAATGGATGTGCCCGTTGAATAAACTGTCAAGAAGGATCAAGTAGTCTGCATGATTGGTAATCCATATAGGAACCACATTATGCAGTTGACCATGTTGGCTAAATATTTGCACTACAAACTTTTCTCATTGATCTATTTTTCACCATGTTACAATTTATATCTATATTTCTACAAAGAAATCGATCAAAATATTGTATTTTGACAATTAAGACAACTTTTAACATTTATAAACTAATTTTTAGAAGCAGTAAACAATTGACATATAAAGAAGGTTTATCATATAATATGATTAGAATTTGTTCTAAAATGTGACCAGACCATCTAAGCGGCCGTCCATTTGTTTGGAATAACTAACTTATTACGATTAACTTTTACTCGGCTTAACTAATTGGACAACCAATTTTTCATCCGATTAAGTTAATTATTCAGATTAATTATCTAAATCGCTATCCAAAATTATATATTTTGACTTTGAATCAATAATGAATTGATCCGAAATGGGCTTTAGATAAGGCATAAGATGATGCAGGTTGCAATCATTGATTCCGATGCAGGTTGCAATCATTGATTCCGAGAGTAGATGTGGCATCTCTTAAAGTTTTGATTAACTTATTATTTTTGCCGATGTGAAAGCCTTTAGAAGAGTCAAAAACTTTTATATAACGGAGATTTCATTCAATTTCTAAATTCTCCGGGTATAAGTTATGTACTAAATTAAATCATATATAATGAATTTTGTATTATGACTAATTTTTCTTAAGATCTAGCAGAATCAGTATATAACCTAATTTATATAGAAATAAAATATTGTTTTGTAAAGTTCCGCTAAATAAGGAAAGTGAATACTTATATGGTATAACAAGATTTACAAATCAAATTATGAAATAAATTAGATTTATATTAGCACTTCTAGAAAGAAACTAAAAGAAAAAAATCGACCACATTAATTCAAAAAACACAAGTCGAGAAAGAAGTACCAATTGAGGCAACAACATTCAATAAAACGAGTAAATTAAGGACCCCACGCAAATCTAACCCCAAAAAAAAAAAAGACCGATGGCTTCCCTAAATTTAAAATTTAGCTCGTTTTTTTTCTTTTTCAATGTTAAATCAAATGTTAATGTATTATTTTAAAAATCTAAAAAATAACTGTATAGATTCTTGGAAATTTCTCTGAAAGACCAAGTCTTCTAACATATTTACAACTTATAAATAATCATTTCTATGACCAAAGTCATCTAAAAATCATTTCTGCTAAAAATCTAAACCATAAAAAATCCATAGATCATAGAGAGAGATGTTCAGGGTTGCAAGAGCGTCACAGTATTTGGCGATCACCGGTGCTGGGATCGAAGACATCAAGCTTTCCAAGAAATCATGGGTGTTTCCATGGCAATCTTGCACCGTATTCGACGTTTCTCCGGTGAACTATACTTTCAAAGTCCAGGCCATGAGCGCAGAGAAGCTTCCTTTTATTCTCCCAGCTGTCTTCACCATTGGCCCTCGTGTTGATGACGATGAAGCTCTTATTCTATACGCTAGGCTCATTTCTCCTCACGACAAAGAATCGAATCATGTCAATGAGCTTGTTGAAGGTGTTATTGAAGGAGAGACTCGTGTTCTTGCTGCTGCCATGACCATGGAAGAGATCTTTAAAGGTTACATATTCATCTCTTAAAGTTAGGGTTTATAAATGAATCAATTTGTAATATAACTCTTAAGGAATTGATTGGTTTAAGTTCGTTGACATTATCATATTTTGGAGCCCTCTCTGTTCGTTAGAACCGAACAGTAAACATTTGGTTCTGTTTTCTTGAAATGTTTTTGTTAAAGGAGTTTTTGATTTTATGGATTTGAAGGGACAAAGGAGTTTAAGAAGGAGGTGTTTGATAAGGTTCAGCTAGAACTAAACCAGTTTGGTCTTGTAATCTACAATGCCAATGTTAAGCAGCTTGTTGATGTGCCTGGACATGAGTACTTCTCTTACTTGGGTCAAAAGACACAAATGGAAGCAGCAAATCAGGCGAGGATCGATGTGTCTGAGGCTAAGATGAAAGGAGAGATCGGCGCCAAGGAACGAGCAGGGCTTACGCTCCAGAACGCAGCGAAAATAGACGCAGAGTCGAAGATCATATCGATGCAAAGGCAAGGAGAAGGGACAAAGGAAGAGATCAAAGTGAAGACTGAGGTTAAAGTGTTTGAGAATCAAAAGGAAGCTGATGTAGCTAGGGCTAACGCTGAGCTGGCGATGAAGAAAGCTGCTTGGACTAAGGATGCTCAAGTGGCTGAGGTTGAAGCAACCAAAGCAGTGGCTTTGAGAGAAGCTGAGCTTCAGACTCAAGTCGAGAAAATGAACGCTTTGACTCGCACCGAGAAGCTCAAGGCCGAGTTCCTTAGCAAAGCCAGTGTTGAGTATGAAACCAAGGTATGCTTCTCTATGTACTAGCACAAACCACTATACTACAAGTCATGGTTACATGTCTCTCTTATTTCATGAACACAAATCAAGATGTTTTCGATCTAACATATGACATCATTGTTGTCTACAATTCAAGGTCCAAGAAGCAAATTGGGAACTATACAACAAGCAGAAGCAAGCAGAGGCGGTTCTATACGAGAAGCAAAAGCAAGCTGAGGCACAAAAAGCTGAAGCGGATGCAGCGTTCTACGCAAAGCAGAAAGAAGCAGATGGACTTGTTGCTTTAGCCAGTGCTCAAGGGACTTATATCAAAACCCTCTTAGCCGCTGTTAATAATGACTATTCTTCCTTTAGAGACTTTTTGATGATTAACAATGGCGTTTATCAAGAGATAGCTAAGACTAATGCGATTGCGATTAGAGACTTGCAGCCCAAGATTAGCGTTTGGAACAACGGTGGAGAACAAAGTGGTGGTAGTGGGAATGCTATGAAGGATATAGCTGGACTTTATAAGATGTTGCCTCCGGTTCTTGATACGGTTTATGAGCAGACTGGAATGCAGCCACCGGCTTGGATCGGTACTCTTCGCAAGTGACGTTGCGTCAACAGCTTAGAGGTTGAGGTTTGGAGAGAGGCATTGTTTGGTCGTTTACTTGCGATTGAAGATAACATACATGAAAATGTAGTTTTCTTATTCTTTAATCCTGTTGAAAAACTTGGCTTATTCTTTAAGTGTTTGAAGTTTGTGTTTTTTTTTTTTTTATAAATTTAATCGTATTCGTATACGTTGAAAATTAAATAAAATGAGAGACAATTATGAGAGGCTAGTCATTGGCTTTAACTGGGAGGTGCTTCTGTCACCACCAGCGTAAAGTCAATAGCTGACGTAAGAATCTTCTCCATTGATGATGTTTCCTAATATACTATTATTGAAGGAATATTTAAAAATTTAATATAAAATTTAATAAAATTTACATCAAGTGTCATTGTTAAAAAAACATCTTAAAGAATAAATCTATGCATAAAATCTTACCAAACTCAATAAATCCAATTTTTCAACTGAAAAAAAAAAACTTAACAAAACTATCAAAAAAAAAAGTTACTCCCATATATTGTCTGGGTTAGAATCTAGTTCTTTTTTTTCTCAGAAAAAGTGTTGTTTCTTGGAAATGGGTTTGAAGTTTTATTTTATAAGACATTTCTTCTATATATTGTCAAAGTCAACGTGAGAATACCAAAATGCATTTAATAAAAATCAAAATATTAGTATATATCCACGATCTATGAATGTAGTCGTTTATAAACTTGGTCAAGGTTATTGGTCAATTTAATATATAATATGGTGTATATATATATTAAAAATCTTATTATGATTTTAAGAATTAAAAATTTTAGGTTTATATATGCATCTACATTGACCCTTGATATATCGTGTACTTTTACATATAAATCCTGAATTTCAAATATATTTTCGTCTAATTTCAATAAAAATGATAAAACTTCAGTAACAGCTTTAGCTTGATAAAATCTACAACTAAAGTCTAAAAGTCAAGAAAGAAACATTCTACACAATTTCCCTTTCTTTTCATTTGTTTTGGGTTATATATATTCTCGTTTATGAAGTTTCATGTACTTTTCTCTTACTTAACAAAGTCTTATTATCGACGACTATCTATATAAATAAGAACTAACTCACGAAACCAAAAAAGCAAGAACCTATACCGATCTCGAAACTCATTTGGCCAGAAAAACTAAATCATCAAATCAGTAGAGATGTTCAGGGTTGCGAGAGCGTCACAGTATTTGGCGATCACCGGCGGTGGAATCGATGACATCAAGCTTTCCAAGAAATCATGGGTGTTCCCATGGCAATCTTGCACCGTCTTCGACGTTTCTCCGGTGAACTACACCTTCAAAGTCCAGGCCATGAGCGCTGAGAAGCTTCCTTTTGTTCTCCCTGCCGTCTTCACCATCGGACCTCGCGTTGATGACACTGAAGCTCTGATTCTGTACGCTAGGCTCATTTCACCACACGATAAAGAATCGAATCATGTCAATGAGCTTGTTGAAGGTGTTATCGAAGGAGAGACTCGTGTTCTTGCTGCTGCCATGACCATGGAAGAGATCTTCAGCGGTAAGCCACATATTTATATTTAATTTAATTTGTTGTTCAAAAACATATTCATTCGCTTAGTTAAACCGGGTGGTGAGACACACGTTTAGGCTATATGTCAATTGTCAAGGTTTAGTCAAGACCAAGATCTTGGTTTAGATACCAAGTTTCTAGGCGATATAAGTATAAAGTTGAAGGCCTTGAATTTATTAGATTATGGGCTTCCAACTCAAAAACAATTCGCAATGAGTGGATTGATTCATATCCTTTATATATTACTCATGATCCTGTCCAACTTCCGATGTGAGACATTTATTCCCAATAGAATTCATGTGCCATAGAAATAGTTTTCAATTGGTAAAATGTAATTAGTACTCCGACTTACCGATAGTCAAATTTAAAATGATTGGTTCTCTAAAACACATTTTCTGAATTATTTTTCTAAAGAGTCAATGATTAAATGTTAAGATTGATTACCGGAAAAAAAAAAGGTTAGATTGATTAGAAACAACTCATTTGGTAATATAATTCTAAGAAGTTGTTTGGCTTAAGTTCATTACAGTTATCATATTCGGAGCCCTTTCTGTTCATTAGAAACGCAGATTTAAACACTATTCACATTTTCTGAAATATTTGGTTAAAAAAAGTTTTTTGTTTTTCTTTATATGGATTTGAAGGGACAAAGGAGTTTAAGAAGGAGGTGTTTGATAAGGTTCAACTAGAACTAGACCAGTTTGGTCTCGTAATCTACAATGCCAATGTGAAGCAACTCGTTGATGTGCCTGGACATGAGTACTTCTCTTACTTGGGTCAGAAAACCCAAATGGAAGCAGCCAATCAGGCTAGGATCGATGTCGCTGAGGCCAAGATGAAAGGAGAGATCGGTTCAAAGGAAAGGACAGGGCTTACAATCCAGAACGCAGCCAAAATAGACGCGGAATCAAAGATCATATCAATGCAAAGGCAAGGAGAAGGGACAAAGGAAGAGATAAGAGTGAAGACTGAGGTTAAAGTGTTTGAGAATCAAAAGGAAGCTGATGTTGCTAAGGCTAATGCTGAGCTGGCGATGAAGAAAGCTGCTTGGACTAAGGATGCTCAGGTGGCTGAGGTTGAAGCCACCAAAGCAGTGGCTTTGAGAGAAGCTCAGCTTCAGACTGAGGTCGAGAAAATGAATGCTTTGACTCGCACTGAGAAGCTCAAGGCTGAGTTCCTTAGTAAAGCCAGTGTTGAGTATGAAACCAAAGTTCAAGAAGCGAATTGGGAACTATACAAGAAGCAGAAGCAAGCGGAGGCGGTTCTTTACGAGAAACAAAAGCAAGCCGAGGCACAAAAAGCTGAAGCAGATGCAGCGTTCTACGCAAAGCAGAAAGAAGCAGAGGGACTTGTTGCTTTAGCCAGTGCTCAAGGGACTTATCTCAAAACCCTCTTAGGCGCTGTTCAGAATGACTATTCTTGCCTTAGAGATTTCTTGATGATTAACAGTGGTGTTTATCTGGAGATCGCTAAGACTAATGCGACTGCGATTAGAGACTTGCAGCCCAAGATTAGTGTCTGGAACCAGGGTGGAGAACAAGGGATTGGTGGTGGTAGTGGAAGTGGCAATGCAATGAAGGATATAGCTGGTCTGTACAAGATGTTGCCTCCGGTTCTTGATACGGTTTATGAGCAGACTGGGATGCAGCCACCGGCTTGGATCGGTACTCTAAGCAAGTGACGTCGCGTCAATAGCTAAGAGGTTTACTTGTGGTTGAAGATACTAACATGAAAATGTAATTTTTTATTTATCCGGTTGGAAAATTTGGCTTATTGTGTTTGAAGTGTGTATTTTTTTTTAATTTAATCGTATTTGTATATGTTAAAAATAAATAAAGATGAGAGACAAATATAAGATGTTATTAGACACTCTGTTTAATTGTAAACATTAAATTGAATGTGTTAGCAAAAAGAAATTGTGAAACTAAGATTTTGCTTATTATCATGGCAAGTCTAATTCAGTGTGTATAAACTTGTTTAAGCCTAAGATTGATTATAATGTTACCCTTTGGGATGCTCAGAGGACATCAAAGTCTAGGCAATAAATGCCACACGAAGGCTTGTTTGAAAAAGCTATATATTTTACAAAACCTAGCCAATAATAAACAAGAAGAAACTAGAGAGCACAAGACAAACCAAACCAAACGAAACAACTTAGATTTGATGAGAAATGAGCAAGTCATTGGTACATATAAATTAAGGTTTCTCTCTGCTCTATGATCCCCAGTTTGGAATGTTGGCCGTGGCTTCGTTTATCATCTTCACTAGTGTTACCTGCCAATACATCAATGAAGCAAAATGAGCTGTGTTTGTGATTATATGTAGCGATTTTACGGTGTAATTTCGTATACCGAACTGGCCAGGCTGGATCAGGATGTGACTAAACGGCCGGGTCCAGTGTAACAACAACTCTAGTCATAGGTAATGTGTTTTCAGAAAATGACGGCAAGAGATGTAAACATACCACACTCTGTGAAACACCAGGAGGAGGCATTGTAAGGTTCTTTGGTGGTGGTGAGCTATCATACGATCTTTTGTCAAATCTCCATTCCCCAATTTTCCCATAGGTTAATTTACCCTGAAATCACCACAATCATTTTTTTAAGCTCTCTCTCTCTCTAATCGATTTCAAACCTACCTTAATTGCTATAATCATATGCTAATTAGAAATTTAATATCTTACCTTCATATCATAGTCACATCCATAAGTGTAGTGTATGATGTACTTGTCACCAACCTCTGTATCCCATGGAGGCTGATTCATTACCAAAACACAAAACCAGTCCATCATCTCTTAAGTTAATGCAACAATACATAGAATTTATGAGGTCAAGGCCTTGGCCACATCGACGCACTCTAGATTAACAATTTCTTGCATAACAGCAATTAATTCGTTGTTATCGTAGTACTAGCTCACGCAAATAGGCATAGTGACACACTTTTTGCCACAAACATAAAAATGTGTGTAATAGGGTTACCTGAATCATGAAGTCTTTGTGTAGAACATTGCTAACACCATGCAATGCAGATGAGACAGCATAAGCATACCTACACTTCCACAAAAGATTAACAAAAAGTTTGTTGTCAAATCTACTATATCGACAGTCTAAACAACAAATTCGATATAAAAATAAAACTCGTTTTATCAAAAAGACTTATACATTTCAAGAACCCATCCAAAAGCCTTGTCTGCCTCAGGATCCTTCTTCATAGCCAAAGAAACATTCATCCAAGTTGGAGCAATCTTCTCCAAAGCTGCCTAAGAAAAACCATAACATCTAAATCTTATAAAAACCTGATCCCACATTGTTTCTCTCTAATGCAGCAAAACAAATTCAGAAGAGTAAAAACAAACCTTCCCTACAATGACAGGAGAGTTTCCAATCGGATCGATATTTGTAACTGGTCCTCTCTCTTCTGGATAATACTTCCTCAACACCTTCTCATACTTTTTCGGTTCGATATAAAAGAAAGGAAACGCAGCTCCAAACCCATCTCTAGCTAAGTTTGGTATAGGTTTAACAATGATATGATCAGGCTCAGACATCAAAATATAACTGCATCACACAACCAAAAACAACATGTCAACAACAATAAATCTCCCTTAAGCTATTAACATACAACCAAAAACATCCAAAATCAAAATACATCATCTTAACTCTTCTTTAATATCTGTTTGTTGAAGCCATTGTACAAATGCCCATGGCCTATTCAATACAATATAACCCTGAAACAAAATCAAATAAATTAGTAAACTTTTCAAACAAATCTTAGGTTTTAGCTCTCATCAAAATCAATGATGGTGGTACCTGGTCCATCCCAGAAGGTAAAGGTTGAGCAACAAAAGTAGGAATCTCATCCATAAACTTATCAGGTTTACCAGAATGCAAGATCCGAGTAAAGCCACCCATTTCGGATCCGGGTCCAGCGGAAGCTCGAACCTTTTTGAACCAATAGTACATAACTCTGCATTGCCAGGTGTTGTAAACAGAGTCAGAGGCTGTGACTGCTGTGTGGAAGAGCCTTGTTCTCTTGACGCGGATTCTGGATCCGCCGGCACGAGGTAATTCGATGACTGGGTCAATGGAGATATCGGAGGAAGAGGAAGAAGAAGAAGATCCGGGAAAATCTTGTTTGAGAGGAGCATTAGCGGAGATGATGATGTTGTAAGTGATGAGAGAAACGGAGAGAGTTATGAGAAGTGGGTAGAACAGAGTTCCACCACCGCAAACCATTGGGAGAGATGATTCAATCGATGGCTGAGTTTGGCTTCTTCAAAGTCGTCGTCTTTGTCTTCTTCTCTATTAGTTGGCCAGTTGATGTTGAAGAAGAAACTAAAAAATGACTGACTTTATTATTATTATTATTTTTTTTTTAAAGGTTTAATGTTAAGACTTAACTCAGTTAAGACTACACAACTCTACTTTAAAGAAGAATCTTTATATCCAAATGCTATTTTAATACAATTTAAAATATATAGTTTTATCATTGCATTCAAATAATATTATTTATTATTCAAACACTATCTATGGAAACTAACACTAATTTCAAATTTTCTGAAATATCTCTACCTAATTTCAATCAATTTATTGGAAAAAAAATTATAAATCTCCTTTTAACTTTATTTAATCTTATTTTTAAATTATTTTGAATTATTATATAATATAAATTGATAAAAATAATCAATCAAAAACGGACAATTATATAGCAGCCATCAGTTACATGATGGAAAGTTCTCGACGAGTATGAGACAAAACGAGTTTCCGTCCCAAAATAAACATGTCTAAAAAGTTAAAAGTATACGAACGAAATATAAATCTTTATAAACAGTAAAAGAAAAAAAATTAAAAATTTATATTAAAATAATTGACCGGCGGTGTACCGCGTGTTTGAATCTAGTTTAGTTATAACAAAATTATAATCGAATTCTAACCAAGAAGCATGTTAATAAATTTGAAGATATTATTAATGTGCGTAATTACATAACATAAATATTATTTTTGAATCTTTTGTACAATCTTCTAACACTTTCTTAAATAGGAACACATACGGATTTGCAAATGTCTAACTTGACTAGGATAATTTAAAACTCTCATTGATTATTGATATGATGCTAGCAAGTTGTTGGCTTTTTCAAGTGCGAGTGACAATTGATTTTGATGTGCTTTTATAAACGGACGAGTTCGTAGCTAGCTATTGTCGCATCACAATGCTTCTTAGTCTGATGAGATATTAGAAACAATCTAAAAAAACCCCCTAACTTTTCTTCTAATTCGTACAAATCTCCAAACAAAAGATTTCATATATTATAACCCTGTACCTTAATGTATATATATATATATGCTCAGAACAAATTTGGTGTCCACCGAAAAGTCATATTGGGATCACATTTATTGTGTAAGAAATATTAAAGCTAAAAAGTTCCAATTCAGAAACTTGACCGGTCCGCTTTTAATCGTCATTAATAATCCTGTGGTCCTCCTCAGACCCTAAAAATCTATTACTTGCCTAACAAACTTAAGCTTTAGTGATGGGGCCAATACGGTATAAAATGCACTTGTGTTTTATAATCATGTGCAAAAAATCTGAAAATGTTGGGGGCTGTGGGGGCAAAATAACATAATTAAAATAAATGGAGATGTTTTTGGGTAACACCACCAATAATAACATTCAAAAAGCTCATAAATAAATTACAACAGAAAAAAAAACTATCATTCTTCAAAAAGTGTGTTTTCCACTCTTTGCTTTTGCGCCAACACTCTTGTCACTCTCTCTGCATAGATGTGACAAAGTAATAAACTCAAACCAAATGGATCACTTACTCTCTTTATGTGACTGACTACTTGATTGATTGATATTTTTACCTTTTGGCGTTTTGAATCTGGAGGCGACGGTGGTTCTAGTCTCCGACTTGACTCCCCGCGCTCTGAACCTTGCTCCTCCTGCATCTCAAGGTTATCCGAAACCAACACTCATTAACACATTTGTGCATTCCCATCATTTACAATTTTATCAGCTTATGTTTAAACTCTTAAGCATGTGATTCGATCAGGTTTACTACTTTTATTCCTACCCATCTATCTGTATATACACAACACAATGTTCACTATCCAAACCACCCAACATGAATTCCACAAGTCAACGACACCGTTGCATAGGCTTCTAAGGAATAACAAGCGAAACAATGGAGATAACAAGTACCTCTCTTGAAGAGGCTTGTCTACTGCTATTGCTGCCTCCGCCTGCAGCTTCATCTGAGCTTGAGGAAGCCATGTTTTGAGCTATGAAGGGCATTATTTGCTGAAGAACGCTCGATATGAAATTTCCATCGGCTGTCGTGGTTGCCGGCTCTACTTGTGCATTTGCAACTGCTTCGTTTGTTTCTGTGGATGCTGCGGCAGAGGGATTAGCTGCAACCTGAGGCTCCGAGCTCCCGACTTGGGCATGTTCTCGACGAGATATGGGTCTCAAAAACTGATGGATTCTGTTCCTCAATCCAGATAAACCTCGTCCGCCAGGAGAAGAACTGCTATCACCTACATGTTCAAAGTCAGAGAACCAAAATTTTATGACACAGCCCGTCTTTAGGTAAAGCAACATCTACCTGGTCTAAGAAGATCAAACATAAAATGAGATAACCCAATAAAATCATACCTTCTCTTCCTGGGGTACCAACGCTCTGTGGCTGCCTAGAAGATTCAGTAACATGCTGATGTACACCATCGAATCCAGTAGAGCTACTACGTTCACCAGAAGATAGTACCTGCTGATATCTAGTAACAACGGGTATAACTAGGGCCACAGGATTTCGAGGAGGTTCAGATGAGCCTCTCGTTGAGGGGACAGAATCAGTAGTGCTGCTGGGTGCAGAAGGGACTGACTGCCCAGTGGTTTGTTGTTGGGTACTTTCTTCTCTCTGGTTGGCCCCACTGGCAGGCACCCAAGATCCTAACATAACATTCCACCAAGATAAATCAAGATATAAGATTTTTTATATAAAAAAATAAACCTTCGAATTGTTATACTTAGAAATTGAGTGTGCGAATAGCACCTGTGCGTATTCTTATCTCAATGTTTCTCGGGATAGCAGAGGCAAGCGATTGTCCAACTAAAGGGTTAGAATTTGCGGTTCCTGCTTGTAAGCCGCCTCCAATATTTGTCCCCATCCGAGAAGAGTGTGACTATAAGAATTAGATCAGTAGACACAAAAGTAAGGGTGAATCGGACAAGTGGACACACATGTAAAGAAGAGAAACAAAAACAAAAAGACAGACCGGAAAGGGAGTTCGCCCCGTAGGGGTTATGAACACTGCAGGCCCAGCATTAACAATAGCATCCTCCTGACATATAACATAACAAGTGTCTTATAGATGTATGGGAATATTTTATTTTGTGAACAAAATTATATGCAAACTCATTATCATTAAAAATTTGTAAATTCAGATCCATAATATTAGCAAAAGTATACACACCGGTGTTTGTCCCAAACGGAGCATCATGGTGGCTCGGCCAATCTCCAGAAGTGAAATGCCTAAGTTCTCCAAGAGGGATCCTGATTGAAGAATGTTTGACTGGCACAAACTTCGGGTTGACGGATCGGTGACATTTACATGATCGCCAACCTGCCTTGAGAGATTCTGCAGAAGGGAGATACAAAACAGTTATTTAAGTAAGCAATGCCAATTCAAGTCAGTCAGTTATGCCACTCATGTTGAACTACCCTTTACTAGCTTTAATATCTCTCACATTGCAACATTCACGAAAAGGAAATGGTTGTGCCTAAAAGTGGTTAGCAATAAGTTTACATGTTTCGGAGGTTTCTGTTATAAATTCCCATATGGTGATGCAATACTTTCCACTAACATTGGTTAAGACTGGTCAAAGTAAGCAAAGACAGAAGTGGGTTTCTGAAAAGACTGCATGAGACAAAAGTAAAAGAGCATACAGATAAGCAATCTGCTGCTTCACCGATCAACAATTGTCTTGTCGATTGCAGCACTTCTGCCAAATGAGACAGTCTTGGGTGCCGACTATCTCCAGTAGTAGAACCAGAATCTTGCACATTTCCCATTGAATTTTCAGAACCTTGCAAGTTATTAGCATTGCTAGCTGCAAAAATCACAGTATCCCCGTCAGACTCTCAAGATTTGTTCTCAACACAGGACCAAAAATTTAAAAGTTTGTCTAACCATTAGCAGCAAATTCCTGTCTCAGATGATTCAGATACTCAGATAACGTTGTCAATGAATCCTGCAGTGGCAAAAGTATAGGGTTCGCAAGAGCAAAAAATTATGCACCTTACTCGCAAGAATTGGGTATTATGAGAAATCAAAGAAACAAGGGAGCACTTACTGCTGGTTGTGAAGATGACAAGAGAGTGGACGTCTGGTCCACAGTATTTGGTGTGACAGATCGCCCTCCAGAAGAATCTCTCGCAGTGCTGGGACCCTGGCAAATAAAGAGAAGTCGCTTACATCCAAAATCGATTATTAGAAACCCCGCAGGAAATTATATGCAATTACCATAGCTTCAATCCCTTCAATACCACCTTCTGTACTAGAGATTCCAAGTGAACCCAGAACAGCTGAAACAATCTGCCAGACATGAAACAAAATTTCATGAAAAGAATCAAATCTTATCCAACACAAAAATAGAAACAGATAAAAGCCTACCTGACTAAGATCTGAATAGACTCCATCTTGCTCAGCAATGTTGAAGGATCCAACAACAACTCGTGATCGTTGAGTGCCCTGGCTGTCACCAGCACTCAAAGCAGGATCAGCCGCTAATAAAAAAGTTCTCCACTTAGCAGGTCGAAATAAAATCTCACAAAAAAACATTATAATATGCTAAACTATCATGAGAATAGAAATTTGAAAGATGTTTAGGAGCTGGTTTTGGAACCACAAATATGCAAGGGAACTTGAATAAAACCTGCATTACTAGTTGAACTCTCTGATAATGGTGGAATGGGTTGTCTGACAACCAAATGCAGAGTGTGGCCATCTTCAACATCTAAGATTGGACCCGTTAAAGAAATTTAACCGGAAAAAGGAAAAAAAATTACAGGCTACCATACGACACTTGAATTGTAGCGACAAACTACATTAGTAAACTAGGGTTCACAACTGAAAAGGAAAGCTCTAAGAAAGAACCAAAAGCTATAGGGTGGAAAGAACATAAGGATACGATAGGCTGATAGGAGTTGATCATCCTTCATAACTTTTCCACGACATATCAAGCGTTGTTCTTCTGTAACGACACCAGTAACAGAAGCAATTTGCTCCTTCAATGCCGGAACTGGGACCTGAAAAAAGAAACAAGAAAAAAACATAAAGCAAATATAAGAAACGCTATATGGGACACGAGATAAACAAGTAAGAACTGAAATAAGGCGTCAATTCCATGATTTTGGTCAAAACATTGATATTACAAATTAGAAACTTCATCATGCAACGCGACGAAAGACAGACCTTACAGGTATTATACTCAAACATAGAATAGCATAAATGAATTTAATCTTACACATTTATCAACACGTAAGGAGTACGTTTGAGAATCCAATGTCTTAATCTTTATCTCAACCATAGCTTGAGATGCCTCAATCTCATGAACCATAATTTCATCTTTGCCATTATGTCCCATCCTTTCAGAACACCTGAAAACAAAAAAAACAAAAGTATCAGCTCACAATTAGCTCTATCAGCTGCATGCAAAAAACACAACCTTTGATCAAACTGAGAGAAGAAAGCTCAACACTTTCTCGAACATTTTTCATTCCCTTGTAAAATCCATCCATTTTCTTAAAACTAACCTAAAAAAAAAACACAATAGCTTTTGCCAAAGACGATATTCAATAGGAAAAAAAAAACCAAATCTTTAATTACTAGTCCAGCTCAAAGAAAATTAGATGAAAGGTTCTGATCACAATCAGCTGAGCTAATTCAGCTAAAAACAATACATCTAATCGTTATTTACTGCGAAAAAACACCACTCAAGTTCTAACCTTTTCCGATGACTGAAAAAAGAAAACAGAAGAATCGATCTAAAACCCTAGAAAATGAAACAGTAACAAGAAAAGGTATTAAGAAGAGGAACAAGATGAAATTAACAACGGAGAAGAATCGAAAACCTTTGAGAATTGATAGAGAATTGAAGATGGAATTGAGATTTGAGAACCCTAAGAGAGACTCTTGGAGGGCTCGAAAGACGATTCTCGCGGCCAAGGGGGAGATTGAGAGAGTCTCTTAAAATTGCGTTTTCTCTGCTAATTTTCCTCTTTATATTATTATCACGTGAGTAACATTTTTAAAAGTAATTTTCTTGACTTACTAGTAATTTTGATTTTTTTGCACAATATGAGAGGTTTTAATTTTTTAAGTAAAATATCCTTGATTTTTTTTATACATTAGTAAATATGCTATTAATTTATGCAGATTGTGTATGGTTTTTATTTTTTTTAATTAATTCAAGTATATACAAAAAATTTATATAGTAAAAAATAATTTTACGAGATATTGTCGTGGTTGAAAGATATTTTGTTACATTGAAAAAAAATTAATAGCTTTATTCGGTGCAATGTATCAGCGATAGCGACCGAAAATCCAGAAAATCGTTCACCTTTTCATAAATTTTTTTTTGTTGTTTTATATCAATACGATTCTATAATGATGATTCTCGTGATGCAACAAATAATATCGATAACGCTCGATAGCACTAATTCATGAAAAAGAGTATTAGATAGTTATAACAGATTCATACGTAATATGTACAAGAAGCAATTACTTTTTAATCGGAAAATACTCCAAACTTTTTAATGAAATAGCGACATTTGTTGGGGTTTCAAATATAAATTTAATTGATCAATTTTTGAGTTTTTCCTGTTGCAGCCACTACGACGGTAAAAAACACGGTCAATGGTAATTTTTCTTTTAGATAGTAATTAATAAAAAGAATAACTAAAATGTGTATTTCGATAAACTTAAGGCAACAATATTCAATGTGTATTTCTTTTTGACAAAATAATTAATGATACTTATATCCTCTCTTCTTTCTTTTTTGGCTTTCAATGTAAAGATGATTTACTTATATCCTCTTACCAACACTTTGCAAGTTATGTCTTGATCTCTTGGATTCGAGGTTTGTTTTCTTCTGAAAAAGATCTTTAATCTCTTTCGAGGTTTCTTTATTGCATGTTGTATTCGATTGTGTTAAAGATTTACATTGTGTCCAAAAATAAACACAAACTCAATATTCGTACTAGACTACATCATTTTTTCCAAAACAGTTTTATCCATACGTACAAATTTCTTCTTCGCGCGCAAGGCTAAGCTTTATGGAATATGTCCATCCATCGAATTTCATCTTCAGTAAAATGGACTGAACAAGATGATATATGTACTTATCATTCATTACTTCTAGCGTTATGGCTTAAACAGCTTTTGAATAACTCGTTCTCCTCATAAAAGAGCACGCATAATAAGATTTATAAATCTCTTAGAATAATCAAAAAGAACCTACAAAAAGAGTGAAAATGGAAGGATCTTGTGTTAACAGAAGAAAATACATGTGTGAGGAGATTAAAATGACCCTTAAAATGATTATAACTGAAAGTTTAAATATTCGTTGATTGATTTATAGTATACTTTTTCAGTTTAAAGTTTAATAAAATAAACCAAACAAAAATTCCTATCACGTTAGTTGACCCAAATAAAATGGTCTACTTAAAAGAATTGGGTTTTGCGGACAAAGGCCAAAACTCTAATGGGTCCAATTTAAAGATAATGGGTCCTTCTCTTAAACATTTGGCTCAAAGTAAACCTTATGCTATATAAAATGAGGAATTTGGGACATCCGAAGAAAAAGAAAAAGAAAAAAGCTTCAGCAAAATTATCCATCACATGTCGTCAGCCTGTCCTTAGAGGTTCTAGGTTCGTCATAGTGTCTCTGACTCCACTATCTCATCATAAACGAGATCTCTTATACTATATTCATCAAACGAAATATCTTATACTATATCTTATGGTTTTTCCCTAATAAGTTTAACAGAAATCGATCGATCATATAGATCCACAAAAAGACTTCAAACCTCAAGCGAAAGCCACAGTTTACCACAACTTCATTTATGAATATAACATAGTACGAGGCAGGAACAATAAAATTTCTCTACATGTTTTTTTTTTTTGATAAAAATTTTCTCTACATGTTTGAAAGTGAACATATGTAATTGTTGTAGTATTTCAAAATCGAATTCACAAAAAAGGAAAATAACGCAAATGATGTATCAAAAAGGACTTCAACTAGAAGAAACCCAAAAGAAAAGAATAAAAAAAGGAAGACTTCAACTAGGATGATAGGAAATGTGGTCGTCAACCCAAAATGTTCCATCGAATGGGACAAATTCTCAACGGTGGCTCTTAAAATATGCTTGAAGTGAACACTCAGATCAACTCGGACACCGATCTAAATCTGATCCATCGATTCAGAGATCGCCAAATATAAACCATACATTTAGTCACGTTTAAGAATACTAGCTTTCTCAAACACTTACCACTAAGAATTCTCTTTAAAGATCATCCGATCAAATTTACTATAACTCTTTCTTGTTTTCCTAAAGATAAGTCTTTATCTATTTTTTAAGGTTATAACTTATAACTGGTCAGTACAGCTATAGCCTATATTAAGCCATCAAAGTCAAAGGTTTAGATATGATGATAAAATTCATTGCAAATAAGATTTTTTTTTAAACAGGCATATGCCTAGGGATACGACATACGACTAAATCAAACTAAACACTATTTAAGATAAAGTCATAAAGGTATGATTAGTTTGCAAATTACATACTATAGGAGTAATGTTGGAATTATTGGGGGAATGCGAATTTCGAGGAATAAAAAAAAACAGGCATACTACTAAATCCCTTGTTCAAAAATCTTGGCATACTTCTAATTCTAATTACCCTCTAGTCTTTAGGTCCACTTCTATCCATTTCTATGTCACAATTAATGACTAATTTTTTGAAGAAATCAGTTATTCGATTATTTTTTGTTTAATCCGAGTACTTCCAGCCTAATTTTGCATATTCCGATTACTTTTAGATTGTAAGTATAAAACAATTTTTTTTGTTATTCAGACATTAAGATTAGGAATTTGTGATGCTTTACAATAACTTATGTTTAAAATTTTAATGAAAAAATTTTAACTTAAAAATATATTTTCATGTATTACTGCAATTTTGAGAGCAAATTATATAAAATTTTAATTATAATGGATTTATATATTTTTAAAACATTAAAATAGTTATAAAACAAATCCCCGATTAATCTCAGTATAATCTTTGATTATTCGATTAGGCGCTACTCCCTCCTTCCTCACCCGACTAGTACCTAGCGAATTTTTGAACATCTAAATCAAACTAAACACTATTTAAGATAGTCATAAAGGTATAATTAGTTTGCAAATTACTCTATCCGTTTCAAATTAGTTGTCGTTTAAGATTGTTTCACACATATTAAGAAAACATTTATTTTTTCTATTTTATCTCTAATTAATAGATTATTTTATTTGAAATCATCAATTAATAAACTAAATTAATAGAGAATTATAAAATATGACAAAAATATGTATCGAAAATATAAAATGACAACTAATTTAAAACAAAAATTAACTTTTAAAACGATAAGAAACGGAAAAAGTATATACTATAGAAGTAATGTTGATATTATTGGGGGAATGCGAATTTCGATGAATAAGTAAAGGGGAAATGATTAGACTACCGAGAACGGAGGCTTTGGGTTTCTCATTAATCAAATTATTAGGCGCACCTAATTGGCTTTATCGCTTAGCTGGAGTCTATTATCCACTCTCTACCATATCATAAATAATTCGTATTCTTATTTTATCATCAATATATATACTATTCGAATAGTTTTAAACTTTGTAATATTAACGTTTTATGAATCGATCATACACTTGATCATGTGGCGTACAAACACTTCCTAAGAAGCGTTATAAATTTTGAATAGTTAATGATAATAATCACATGGCCCATGTTATATCTCGATTGTCGAATTTATCACTTGAGAAAAAAAAACTTTTTTAACTTGTCGTTAGGATAATGATATGTGTGTGGGATACGTGTGCCTTGATGGATTTCATACGTGTCAAACCGTGTAATAGTTAGGCCATTGCTTAAAAAGATTTGCTTGTCCCTTAATTTTATCTATTCTAAAAATCTCCGCATATTTCCGATTACTTCTGTCTAATCATTAGTCTACTATATCCATTTTAATTAATGACTAATTCTTTAAAGAAATCAGTTATCCGATTACTCTTCGTCTAATTCGATTACTCTTCGCTTAATCTTGCATACCCGATTATTTTTAGAGTGTAAATATAAAATAATTTCTTTTTGTTATTCAGATATTTAGATTGGAAGTTTGTAATACTTTACAATAACTTATGTTCAAAATTTTAATAAAAATTATAAAATTATGTCTTAAAAATATGTTTTCATGTGTTTACTATAATTTTGAACAAATTATATAAAAATTTAATTATAATGAATTAATATATTTTTTTAAATATAAAAATAATCCTAAAACAAATCTCCAATTAATTTATGTATAATCTCTGATTATTCGATTAGTCGCTAAGCCTTCCCCACCGCCGAGTAGCACTTAGCGAATTATTGAACTGTGACTTTACCCAACATGACAACATTGTGCTATGCTTTGTGACTACTATCATTACTTATTTGCCTAATTTAGTAATTTAATTAAGTTTTGTAGATTCGTCCGAATTGACCGTTACAATGGGTGCAGTGAACCACATATAATAAGTGCGAACATTATAATTTAATTTTATAAAATGGATACTTTTAGAATTTTATTGACGCGTTTAAAAAATCTTTGCAGACATCGTTGTATCCGGAAATTTGCTTTAGATCATTTTTATGGAACAGTTTTATCGAAGCCTAGGATTTGTGATTTGAAAAATAATCTCAGTATATGATGTTTTTTTTACCGTTTTATTCAAGGTCTCATCGATATTTTGTTTTCAAAAGTTCTCTCGGAGTGGTAGAAACTAGAAAATGAGTTGGTTTGTCGTAATTATCATTTTGAGTTATTTAGCTAAAAAACCATTGATTGTTTAAAAATTAATTTTGTAGAAATGGTTATTCAATAATTAGTTATCTCTTTTTCATAAATTTTCTGACCAAAATGCTCTTATTTCAGTTTAACGATTACACATTTTTTTCCGGTTAAATATTTTGGAAAATTAGCTATAGTTTTGGATGGTAAATATTTTATTAACGTGATATATATTCTAATTTTAACAAAATGATTATCATGTTATTTATTTATTTACCTTACTATATATTATTTTAAAACAATAATAAAATTAGAGCCATGTTAAATTATATTTTATCATCATATTTGTATGAAAATTCAGATTAATTTTTATTTAGTTTGATAATTTATTTGTTATTTGTTAACTTATACATTAAATATTTATTTAAATCGATAATTATCAT
>VBRH01000484.1:9525-21349 GCA_014578085.1 Cardamine resedifolia | reverse complement strand
AAAAAAAAAAAAAAATCGAACAAGCTCGTATACCATTTTTGGTGATTTTAATTGTATCTATTCGCATGCCTGACCTGACCTAAAATCCAACAAACAGTAGTTTAAGCATTCGTAACATATTTAAATTTAGAGATATCTTGAAAGAAATTTGTCGGTGTAATATCTATTTTTTGGCATTCTCCTTAACTTAATTGTAATATTTTATCAAAGAAAAAACTTAATTCTATATAAAAATTTGTTTATAATTATTCATATGGGCCATATTTTGTAGTTTTACTTTAGGCCCCATATTATTTAGGGCCGGTCATGTCTATTCGAATTTTGTTTGATGTATGAATTGTTTCAAGTTTTCACATGCCCTTAAATATTTCCATATAGAGCATAGATATTGTAAGAGGACTTTTCCTCATAGTGCAATTTATATAGCATCAATTATCCAATTCTAAATTATTCACAATTTGCCATAAAATTTTTTTTTTTTATTCCCAATTTTGTAATTTGTGATCCAAAATATATATATTTTCCTCCGTTTCATAATATAAGATGTTTTAGAGATTTTTTTTGTGTTTCAAAAGATAAGATGTTCTTATATATTTATATAATTTTTTACTTTATTAAATATTATATGATCAATATTAGCATATAGTTTTTTATGATTGACTAAATTATTTTTTTTATATATTAAACAAAAATTTTTTTAAAAAAATAATTTTTTAATATGCATATTTTTATTTAAATCATTTTATATTATAAAACAAGAGGAAGTATTTATTTTAATATATTTTCTAATAAAATTTCAATGAATAGTTTATATTATTTGAAACGTGTCACATGTAATATAGCCTCCATTTTTTATTTTCAATATTCGCGTCTTCTTTAACAATCAATCTCTGGTGATTTCATTTCAGCATATAACATTACATTTATGCGCATATAATATATACTTTCAAAGTCTTTACGCAAATGTCTCTCTCTTTCACTCAATTTCTCTAAAATCTCTGAAAAAAATTCTAAGTACCAGAGTCCATGAAACCTTGATCTAACCACTTCTATCTCCGATCTGCATCTCCTGATTATGAATTCACTATAATTTCTGAGATTTTTTTCTTCTAAATCGGCGGCGATGCCTTTAACAAGGTCAAAGAGTCTTCCGGCGACGGAGAACGGTGGATCTAATCGGGAAAAGATGCAATCGGGAAGATCAGTGGCTGGGATTCTCTACAAATGGACTAATTACGGAAAAGGATGGAGATCTAGATGGTTCCTCCTCCGCGATGGAATCTTATCGTATTCTAAGATCCGAAGACCCGAGAATGTAAATCTATTATCTCCTTCAGATGATGTTAGGTTAATCGGAGATATTTCTACTGATCGTCTCTCCAGGATGAATAGTTGTAGTGGCCGTGGTCGTCGGAAACATCACAAAACCATCGGCATTGTTCATCTCAAGGTATCTATATATATATATATATATATATATTATTTTTTTTTAAATCTTGAGATTAATTTTAGACCTGAGCTGAGATTTATCCATTTTCGTGATTTATTTGTCTCTGTTCTCCATTTTCAATACTGAGTTTTTATTTTACAATCATAATTTAGAGTAAAGAGCCCTAAATGTGAGTTTTCTGACAGAGAAGAGTATCATTAACTTCTTCTTTAAATTGCTTGTACTTGTGTAGTTTTTTTTTTTATGCTTTTCGTTTCTTGTTTTGATTATAGTTAGGAGACCCCTCTCTGGTTTCACTATAAAGCTTGCTTTTTTAACTTGCTGCTTATCTGTAGTGGGCCACATCTGCAGTACTAGGCTGATAGGGTCTACTACTAATAAGTTTAAAAGTTCATTACAGATAAACCAAATAGCCAAAATCCAAAAAGCAATCTAGTATTGCAGGACCAGGGTGTCAATTTTGTTGAACACATTAACACATTTTACATCAGTTTAAGTTTGATTTATATTGTAGAGAAGGTAAGAAGTGTAGAAATTTGTCATCTTTGGTTATATTAAAGAACTCTATCACTTGATTTTCTTTCCAGGCATGGGCCTGTGTTCTTTTGATTTGTTTTTAGTAGCATCTATTTAAAGATATGATTTTTTTTTTCCTTTGCCATCTTATGCTTGGCCAATAACTGAGGTGTATGGTATATTCCATGGGTCATTGACCAGTAGGTTTAGTTTTATCTTTTTTCATGGAGTTTCAACATGATTGGTGAATGGTAGGTATAGCTAGTCGGTAAGAAATAATGTAGTGTGGAAATAAAAAATAATGGAGTGTGGCTGTGGCTGTGGCTGTGTCTGTGTGGGAGCTGAAGGCCACCTCTTGGGGATTTTCTAGCCATTCATTTTGTTAAGTTGTAAGAGTTATATTTCTTAATCTAAATGCTCCAAAGCTTATTATCCACACCATAAGCTTTGTATTGTTATTTTTTTCTGGTAATTGTGTGTTTGCTTTCAGTTTGTTCGTTGGAACATAGAACTTGTGATTATTGATTTCTTCACAGTTCGCTTTTGAACATGAGAGCCTTCAGTTTGATCTCAACTTGTTTACTTGTATAGTTTGAATAATTAAGCTTGTAATTAGTTGAATATCATTCCATTCTTTTATTTTCCAGCAGGTTTCATCTTACCGAGAAAGCAAATCTGATCATAGAAAGTTTTATATATTTACTGCAACCAAGACTCTGCATCTGAGGACTGATTCTAGAAGTGATAGAGCAGCATGGTTACAAGCTTTAGCATCTACCAAAGGCATCTTTCCTCTCCAGTCATTTAGTGGGGATTTCTCCTTCGTATCACCAAAGGATTTGTCCATATCTACCGAGAGACTAAAGAAACGGTTGCGTGAAGCTGGTATGAACGAGAGTCTTGTAAAAGAGTGTGAAGAGATCGTGGATTCAGAGTTCTCCGAAGTTCAAGAACAAATTAAACTTCTCCATGAAGAACGGACAAAGTTGCTTGATGCATTGAAGCAGCTTGAGGTAAAGCTGAATTCTTGCTTTTCTGTTATGATTGTTTTGATTTGGTTGAGCTGTTTAACGTTGTTCTTGCACATTGTTTTATTTCATATAGTAACTTAGTATTCAACCGCCGTTATGGTACATTCACACTGGTAGCACCTGAGCATATGCACAAAAGCATGCTAGCTATATTTGTTATGTAACTCGCTATTGGGAAAGTTATTTGAACGTATGTTTTACATTCTTTTATCATCTTTCAAGAGGATATTTTTTTATATTGAGTTGATAATTTCTGAACTTTATAAATCTACGTCTAGGCATAACAATTAATGTATCATGCATCGAAAACTTGAATGTCATGTGATGATACTTGTGAAGTTTGCGCGTTTCACATGATTTTGTGTCACATGCATGCGGCTATATCCATGCTGGCTATTTTACAGTGGGAGTTTCTTTGTGTACAGATGGCTAACCTTGAAGCTGAAGCCTCAGGGATCCACGACAATGCCTACAAATTAACAAATCATAAGTATTCCAGCTTAGGACGTGGAAAATATAGTGGTACACAATTTCTGCCACTTAATTTTTCTTCTATTCACTGCATCTCTGTCTCTCTTTCTCCGTTTCAGTTCTGCCGTTAACTTTCCACTAAACAAGCTGGCTAGGATCTCTTTAAAGCAGGATAAAAAATAATTTCTGTTACGATCTTCCATTATTTGTTTCCATAATGCTCCATTTTTATGCTACTTTTACATAGTTTCACTGGAATTGCATAGAGCTTCCTGTGTTGTTTTGGTTGACAATATTTAGTTTCTAGAATGCAGTACGAGTGCTTCATCTGATGATAAACAAGAGTTTGAGGATATCTCTGAGGAAGATGAGCCTTCCTTCCATGACACAAAGGAATCTTTTGGCGAACCTGATCTTGATTCTGTGGACATGCATTTCAAGAGGCGAACAAAGCTTCCTGATCCAGCAGAGAAAGAGAGAGGTGTCAGTCTCTGGTCTATGATCAAAGACAATGTAGGAAAGGACCTCACACGAGTTTGTCTTCCTGTTTATTTCAATGAACCAATATCATCCCTCCAAAAGTGTTTTGAAGACTTGGAGTACTCTTATCTCTTGGACCAAGCATATGAATATGGAAAATCCGTAAGTGACATCAAAAACTACTTTGAAATATGCAAATGCAAATGTTTTCTCTACCCTATACTTAATGTTCAACTCCAACTACTAGGGGTACGAAGGTGCATACCTTCTATGATCTTGCTGTGATATCTGCCTATCTGGTCTATACTTGTGTTTTTTTTTTTATCTTGAATTGATCTCTCAGCTTGTTGTATTAACAGAGTTTTTTCATCATCAGGGGAACAGTCTCCTTAGAGCCCTGAATGTTGCTGCTTTTGCGGTCTCTGGTTATGCTTCTACCGAAGGACGGCATTGTAAACCTTTCAACCCTTTGCTTGGAGAAACTTATGAAGCCGACTTTCCTGAAAAGGGAGTCCGTTTCTTCTCTGAGAAGGTAATCTCACATATATACTCTTTTTTCAACCGAAGTTTTGATTAGATGAACATACACGTCAATTTTCTCTGACTCATGATTAATGGTCAATAAATACACAAAATCAGCGATTTGTGCAGAAGCTCTCTCATTCAGGAGCAGCTCTTAGTACTCTCTAAACATGCTAATTTGCATGTAATTGACACTCATATCCGCATTTGAAAAAAATTGAAACATATGGAGAAAAGAAGATATGAGAATCTTTTCTTTAGAAGTTTGGCATATAATTCGTCAGGGTATTGTGCTCTCATAACAGGTCAGCCACCATCCAACAGTTATCGCCTGCCATTGCGAAGGTAAAGGGTGGAAGTTCTGGGGAGACACAAACCTCAGGTCGAAGTTTTGGGGGAGATCGATTCAACTTGAACCCGTTGGAATCTTGACTCTTGAGTTTGATGATGGAGAGATTTTCCAGTGGAGCAAAGTATGTATATAACATGAACTACAAATTTCCTGTCCTTTTCCACATTTTATTTCCTGTCACTGAGATTGATTGCTCTATGCTTATCTTTGTTCTTAGGTAACAACAACTATATACAATATCCTTCTCGGTAAACTGTACTGTGATCACCATGGGACAATGCAAATCCGTGGGAATCGCGAATATTCTTGTACGCTCAAGTTCAAGGAGCAATCAATTCTCGATAGAAATCCCCACCAGGTGATTTCACAGATATACACACTGAATAGTTTTCGATCTATGAGTCTTATGAATATCTAAAATAACTTTATTATCAAATATATATAGGTTAATGGTTTTGTAGAAGATGTAACTGGGGAAAAAGCTGCTACGGTATTTGGTAAATGGGATGATAGCCTTTACTATGTTGCTGGTGATGGGCTCAAAAAGGAAAGCGCCTCATTGATGTGGAAAGCGACAAAGCCTCCACCTAATGTCACTAGATACAACTTAACATCATTCGCGATCACGCTAAATGAATTGACACATGGTTTGGAGGTAATATTACAGTGTGTTACTTTCGGTTTTATTTATGAACATGGATTTTGGGTTCTGCTATACTTAAATCTTGTTTTAGCAGCTGTCTAATATTGTCGTAATTTTGTTAATTTGGGTTAAGGAAAAGCTGCCTCCAACAGATTCTAGGCTCCGACCAGATCAACGGCACTTGGAGAACGGTGAATATGAGAAGGCAAATGAAGAGAAGCAACGATTGGAGAGAAGACAAAGAATGGTATGCAGAGTATTATCTCAACACTAACCCTCTGGTCCATGAAGTCAGGAACCTTTTTATGTTTTAAGAAACTGTAACTTGCTTTCGATTCTGCAGTCACGGAAGATTCAGGAAAGTGGGTGGAGACCAAGATGGTTCGAGCCACAAGGAGAAAGCGAAAGCTACAAGTATACAGGCGGTTATTGGGAAGCACGAGATCGGAGGAGTTGGGATGATTGCCCCAACATATTCGGAGAAATCACCGAAGAGATTACAGATAATACTTAAGCTTGAGGTATTATGGTATATCAAAAGTTGTGATTTGGTTGATACATAAAGAAATTAGATTGTTATGGTTCAGGGATAAGGATGACCTTGAGCCACGCTTCTACCTTGCACTAGAGATCATCGCTCTCGACAATGAACAGATCTTTTTATTCGGTTTGAGTATTCAGTTGATCTAAATACTCCGGAGATCGAAAGATGATATAATCTTTTTCAGTTTTTTTCTTTTCTTTCTTAATAGCTTCAAGAGGGTCGTATAAAGAGAGTTTAAAGAGCCTCACTGTAAAGGTCACTGAGAGAAATGTAGTGTAATTGCAACATTTGGACAAATATTCATTGTGATCTATTCGTAATTAATTCAATACAAAGGAAGCAATTGAAATTTGTGATCTACCTCGTCAACTATGTCGACAACATCATCTTAACTTGTTTTTGGGCAATGAATCGTCTCTTCTAGTTCATGTATTTTGCAATATTCTTCCTCGGATTTTCCTTGCATGCTTTCTTCAGCCGATTGAGATAGTTACATCGATGATTTCGTCTCCACCAATGCCTACATTGTATATACATTGGTCAATACTAAATCTTTTGATCCTCAAAGAAGCAAGTTAAAATGGTGTCCACTCCTCGACCGAAGCTAAATACATGTCCATAGCTAACAATTTAAAATAATATAAATACTTAACATGTTTAAAAAAAAAAAAAAAACTAGGATCGCATTACATGTCATCTATCTTGACAATATAGGTGGGTTGATGAGATCCTACATATCACTAAGTGAGGAGATGGTGCTCTTAAACTTATAAATATCACTAAGTGACTAATTACTATCACTAAAATATCATACATCAGAAAAGGAAAGGAATAGTAGGTGGATTATAAGTGTTCAAGAGCACCATTTCCTCACTAGCTAACTTGTGATAAATTAAGAGTTGTATCCATTGGGCCTTTAAGGTGTTTTGGTAGGCACAAATCTAAAAGAGCTACCTTGTTTTTCACTCACGTCTCAACCAGCTAGTTTATCCTCACAAAACCTCTAAACTTCTCACATCATTTCACACTATACTCCATCCATTTCATATTAAACTTCGTTTTAGCACACAAATTATGTTTCATAGTAAGTATCGTTTTGTATTTTCATCTCAAAATTTTGATAGAGTTTTTAGTTAACCAATAATTTTTTTATGTAATATTTTAATAAATGGTATATGTGGAAAACCTTAAACTACACCTATAATGATAGGTAGGAACTAGGAAGTATTATTTCTGTGGGAAATTGGTCAGAAGTTATTAATCGATTTCTAATGAAATTTTTTTGTGAAAAATTCGGACCACTTTCCTACCGATTCATAAATCCATTAGAAACTGCTACAAAATTAGTAGAAAAATTATTGCCAACCAGGCAACCACTATTCCAGTGAAAAATTCTGTAGGAAATCGACATGCTTCTTACCATAATTTAACGTCCATCATTAGAATCTCTCTCGTCTTTCTATTTTGAGAAACCTTATTAATTATGTAAATTTTAATATGTAACTATGAATCAAAATCCTATTTAACAAAAAAAAAAAAAACTATCAAAATCCTATACATCTACTGTACCCTTCGTACGTGTGTATTTAATTGGTCTCAGAGTAAGTAACATTATATCACAATCATGTTTTTACTCAAATCTCATCATTTTTTTTTTCTTTGCGTCAACTCAAAGACGTGTTTGTTGTCGGCCGAGATTAGATATTTTATTTACATAAAATAAGTAATGGACAATCTTAAGCTTAGTAGTCTATTTCTCGTTATTCAGGTACCCGATTAGATACGTCGTCTTTCTGTTCATAATTAATAAGGATCGTCTTATGTAGACGTTGATGATCATAATTTCCAAAGGCTTATGTATATATATCTTTGGAATTGACGCTCTGCGGTCCAAATGAAAGCAGAAATATTTTATTCTACTGAATCACTCATTATTCGTGGTTCCAATGAAATCAACCCAATGACCACTGGATTAAAAGCCCTTAAAAAAAAAAAAAAAAAAAAAAAAAACAAATCGCATATTTTCGTTGTTTTTATAACTATTGTAAATTAAATTCCATCCCTGTCTTTTACAGACAATTATACGAATAATAAAAGAAATTCTTTTTTTCTTCTTCTTACTCTTTACTGCGCCGATTGTCAAAGGAGAAGCGCTTGCATGCATTGACAATATGCATATATACATCAAACAAGCTTACGATAATGTATTTGTTCTAGTTTTTTCTATATGAGTATTTAGTTTTAAAAAGATTGATATCTACAAGACGTAAATAATTGTATTGTTAAGAAAATAATTATTTGTATATTAGTTAGGGTTTAGAATTTATTTTTTCAGGGAGTAAAATTTGAGAATTTTGGTTTCAAGGTTTAGTTTTTGGGATTTGTATATTTTAGGGTTTAGTTGATCATATGGTATATGTGTATATATATATATATATTAAACTAACCAAAATTTTATCTAAGTTTATAGACGTCTCCGTTAATATATTTTGTACATGAAAACCGTGAAATTAGGTTTACATGGGGAAGAAAAATTTCTTAGTTTTCTAGTTTGCCAAAATATATGTTAAACAATTTTATAAACTGAAAAACGCATAAAAAGAGTATAAAAGTGACAAAAGAAGCAATTTTTCGTATACAAATGTGAGATTTAGTAACTATTTACGTTATCAAAAATAATAATTTTGGAACTATTTCTATTCCATGAAAAAATTATTATAATTTAATTATAATATTGTTTTATCAAAAGAAATTTTGTTATAATTAAACTAGAGAAACCCATTGACGACATTGAATAGATTGATCAATATATCACTTATATATTACGTCTAAATCCTATCGTATTATTGATATGGAATTTCTAACAATTGAGATAACCCAAACATCAAACACGTTGTGAACGTACTCCATATTTTAGACAATTAGAGTAGGAAAGTTCTTGATCTTCCCCAAAAAACTGGTTTACTCTCTCTTAAAGTCAATAAAACATTTGTCCTCTAAGAAAGATAATATTTTCAACGATTCCAGGACCACAAAATAGTTAAAATAGATATATTAAAGCAATATTATTTTAAACTTTTTCAAAAGAAACAAATTAACAGCAAGAAAATTGTTAAAGAGAGGATGGAATTTGATTGGGCAGCTATTTAATACTTTTTAAGTATTTTGCATCTCACACGATTAGACGTCAATTTCATTTTTAGTTGATAAACTATAAGAAGGTATTGGAAATTAGTATTAAAATAGCATACTCATTTATTTATAGTTTAAAACATATTGACATATATGGCTTTTTAAAATACATCATTTTTTATAAATTATATCAAAACTGAAATATTTATTAAAATATGTTTATACATATTACAAAACTTAATATATATATATATATGTGTGTATATATATATATATTATCCTTTACTAAAATTTAGTTTTATAAATTTTATTTCAAAAATAGCTATTATAGATGAAGTTTTTCAAAATATTTATCAATTTTATTACTTTTATTTTATGGTAGTTAATTAATAAAAGTTTCTTTAAAAAAAACTCATATTTTGTGACATTTTTCATGAAATAAAATTTTTTAATTAATATAAAAGATTTAGTTAACTAGATTTTTGAATATATAATTTTTTAAAAAATATATAAATTTATGTTATTCAATTTTTATAGTCACCTCAGACTATATTAGAGTATCTCTATTGGAGAAATAATAATAAAATTATACAAAAGCATGACAGAGAGTGAGAGACTCATGGCAAAAGTATCTCATTTGAGATACCCATGAGATATTCATTTTACACTTGTCATTATATAATTGATTTAATTATTTTTCTAACATTAATTTTAATAACTTTATTAAATTTTACTAAAAATAATAATTTTAAATTGTTAAAATAAATTAAAGGGTCTCTCATTATAATATTCTTGATGGAAGTGCTCTAAGAACATTTCCATTGGAGGTATCTTATTGAAATGCCCAACATTTAAAAAAAAAAATGGGAGAGAGATGAGAAGAGTCTCTCATTTGAGAGATCCAAGTATCTTAACAAGAATATCGACTTTTGTTATTTTATAATTAGTTCATTTATAATTTTAAAATTAAAAATTAAATATATAATTAAATTATATTAAAATATTAATATATTATTGTTGAGATAGTCCATTTGGTATTTTAAACAATGGAAGTGCTCTAAGTAATGTTAACCATCTTTGATTTCCTTGACTCATTCATTGCGATTATATTTGTAAATATCTTAGCCAAACTGGCTCAAAAATTAAATTCGCCAGTGTCCCCACATACATCAATATACTTCTGTCATTGAGCTTAGTGTAACTCGCATTCACATCAACACGAGTCATGTACATTCCATTCATCTGAATGTTAAATTCGATAATGTTCTGATCACATAATGTTCGGGTTGTATAAAAAATTGAAAGATTGAAAATAAATATGGTCCATTTTTTTTTTTGACAAATAATATGGAACATTTACGAGTTCACGATATTCGAGTATATATGCCTGCGTCTCGGCTAGATGATCTATTACAGCATGTGTAGGCTCTACAAGATATTGAGTTTTAAAACAGAGAACGAAAAGTTTTGTAATCTCTCTGGATACCCGAAACCATCTTTTAGTCCATTCCATTTAAAAAATATTCTCCGTCTCAAAGAGAAATTGAATATAGAGCACAAAAAAATGAACTACCTTATACTACCACTTGACTACAACCCTTTGGTAATAAGAAACAGAGTTACAAGCTTTTTAAATTGGCAAACACTTAATCCGATTAAAGACTCACTCTTAAACCTCAATACCGGCTTACCCAGTTTCCATTTCCCGGTTATGCTTTAATGAGCTAAACCGAGTTCTAATCAAATTACTTATTCAACCGTACCACTCATTCATGGATCAAACAAAATATCAGTGGGACACGAGCTAAGGTTTAAGGTCCATAACCATAATTGATTCCGGTTTGAACTTTTTGTCACACAGACTTTCGGTAAGGATGGGATCATGACCACATAAATTCTCGGCCAATGAAAGCACATAAACATCATTGAACGTAACTTTAATCCTCATCTCTCTCGGAGAAACAAGAAGAAAACGAACTCACATGTAAGTACTAGCGATCGTACTTATCAATAACCGAGCAATTCATTCTCTTAAAAGAAGCTGAACATAACTTTGATGTTTAACTACTCCCCAATCTTTGGGGGAATCGTCTAATGCTTTTAATAAACTTTTGGATTAAAAAAAATAATAATAATCAGGGGTGACATGGGCTTTTAACACCCGACTAATCTCTTTAAGGTGAGTGTAGCCGTCGAGTAGCCCACTCACCAAATTTTTTAGTGGACCTATAACATGACACAATTTCGACTGGCCAATTGGAGTGATTTAGATAATTTCGCGTTTGAAGGGAATCGATCTCTGGACTAAACCAACATGACAACTCTTTCTCAAGCGAAAACCACTAAACCACCACCATTTGGTTAACTTTTAGACTATTCAAAATAATGTTTTAAAAGAATTGAGACAAGTAATCTTTACGTGAAATATGACAATGAATTTTCTAGTAGAAATCAACAATCAATTTTTTTTTTAAATAGCATTCTCGAGCATGAGTATGTCAATATAGAGATTGTCATTATAATCCAAAATTTTAACCAAAAAAAAAAAATTATAATCCAAACGCCTGAATTTGAAAATAAGACATTGGTTGCAAAATCTTTTTATTAAACGGGTAGAAAAGATAATAGATTGCTAAAAAAGCATACAAGCTTTATTATTTTTTTTATTCAAATAAGACGAGGA
>VBRH01000483.1:168508-188618 GCA_014578085.1 Cardamine resedifolia | reverse complement strand
TTTTTTCTAATTTAATTTATTTAACAATTTTATTTCTCTAATTTAATTTCTCAAATTTTAAATCATAATGACATTTCTGTTAATAATATTAGTAACTTTGGTTTATTGGTATTTTGACAAAAGATTAAGGTTATTCTAGTTAGTTTTTTTGAAGGGAGTTAGTCTAGCAATTAACTTAAAAATTAGAATAATTCTAGTATATTAACAGAATTTTAAAACCAAATAATTTACAATTTGCATAATAATTAGAACCAAACTTAGAGAATTTCATATTAAATATTGCATATAATTAGAACCCAACTTAAAAAAAACACTCTATATTAACTATCGGACCTTAAAATTTCATACCAGCAGTCACATTCTAACAATTATGAATGGTTCTTCTTACCAACATTCCAAAATTAAACAGTATAACGACTATTTATTGTCATTTTTTATTAATAATAACTAGATCATTCGGGAAAATAAAGAGAATTTTATAACTCTCATACAATGCTTATGTAGTTTTTTTTTTTTTTTTTTTTGGCAACATGCTTATATAGTTGATACTTAAATAGTTATGTTTATATATTTTCAACAGTCAACACTCAACACAGCAACACTAGACATATATGACGAAATAGGGCTGAACTTAGGTTTGGACTTTGGAGAAGAAAAAAAAGGAAAGAAAGATGCAGTTACGTGTTTATCAGTACAAAAATATAAATAAAAAGATGTGTTTAATATTACACAATATGGTTTGTCGGTGAAAAATGGACCTCTCATTACCCTTGGCCATGCTTCGGCCGAGCCAATTATTTTATTTTATTTTTGTCGAAAATAGTCAAAATCTGTTTATTTAACATCACACACACACATATATATATATATACAATATTTAATGACTCATTTTAAACCATCAGCCGACCAAAAGACTATCTATAAATTTTGAAAATTGAAGATTTTTTTCCGTTAGTATTGGAAATTGAAGATTTTTGTGAAATCATTTTAGCAAATTGTGATCAACAGCTCATGTGAATATAAACTTCAATTTTGTTTCACTAATACATTGGGCAACACCGTAATGATTTTTTTTTAATCACATCACCATAATGATCTAAAGAAATTATGAGTATCATAAGAAGCTGTTTATTCTTCTAATAATTAAAATGTCCCCTAATAATACCGTTGCTAAAGAAGAAAATCTAGTAATATTCAAAAAAATCATTTGAAAAAAATAATAATGTAGTCGTTTGAGTAAACAATAACAAAATCTTTTTCTTTTACAAAGAATATATTAGTATAAAATAAGAAATAAAGAAACAAATCTGTTGTGTGTGTGTACTTGCGACCTTGCAATTGTGCAACTCGCAAGAGTTTTGGCTTTATTTTGACTTGAGAAGAACTTCTCCTTTTCACTAATTTATTTTATTTTATTTCTAATTTATATTTTCTTCAAAAAAATCCCCAATCGGTATCAGCCATAGCCGAAGCTCTCTTCTCTCTGATTGTTGGGATCGAGAAAATTTGCCTTGAAAAGCTCGGAAAACTGTAAATCAGACCTCGTAGAAACTACCCAGAAACAGCATCTTAAAGAGAATTAATCATTATACTAATGATGCCTCTGATGCTCTTCTTTTGATTCTCTGTTTTGGTTCATGATCAACTTCTCTTTATTATCTCTACTTCTATCAGATGCAGCAGATCAATGATTTATAACTGGTACGTGTGTTCCTCTGTTTCACCCGATTCAAACAAAAAAACAAAAAACGGATTTTTATGTATCTGTTGGGGGAAATTAACCAGATTGTTTTGTGGGGTTTTTGATTTTTGTTCTTTGTGTTCTGATTTCCTCTGTTTCTTGATAACCAAGAATCTTGCTTTGTTGAGTTTTGGTGTTCTGATGATTTTGCATCTTATTTGTTTGTTGAAATGCCTCAACCAACCAGCTTTTGTTACTTTTTTTTCGTTTTCTTTACTCTGTTCATATATACTTCTCTGGGTGCAATACATTTGCATTTGAGAAATAACTTATCTATATTTTATAGATTTGTTTATTTGTTAACTTGTCACTCATTTGGGCCCTTTTTCTCTTTGAAGAGTTGAATTCTAAGCCGACATAGAGCTGCTGTGATAGATATATATACGGACGGCGAGTTATTGAAGCAATGGATGCTAATGAGGTTGAAGAAAACTTCTTTGCCCCTGGTGATGCCAAGGTATTTGAATCAGACTTTTTTTTTTCCCCCAATAATTTCATTGACAGTTTTGGTTGATATCGACATTAAATTCTTGATCCTGTATCTAGATGTCAATCTGTACATGTCTTTGTTTCAATTAATACCCTCAAGGCTGTGTTTCTGGTTCTTGATTTTATTCGATTGATCCTGTGATGTATTAAAATAAAATAAAAGATGTGGTTTGTAATGTCTTATCTTTAGCTATAAGTGTAAGACAGTGACTAACACAGATTGCTGTTTCAGCTACACGGAGAAATGTGCAATTCCCTTTCAGTGATCTACTGCAAGATCATGCCTATTTTCCCCTCGCTCGAAGCTGCTCGGCCGAGAAGCAAATCTGGAATTCAAGCTTTGTGTTCACTTCACGTGGTTTTAGAGAAAGTGAAGAACATTCTACGCCATTGCACTGAATCTAGTAAACTTTATTTGGTAAGCTTTCTTTTTTTTAAATATGTATTATAGATTTCAGAACGAATCATTTGGTTCTTCTTGTGGATACTCTCGCTAACCAGCTGGTTTGACATGTAGGCTATAACAGGGGATTCAGTAGTTTTGAAATTCGAGAAGGCGAAATCTTCTCTTACAGATAGCCTTAGGCGTGTTGAAGATATAGTCCAGCAGTCTATTGGATCTCAGGTAGTTTGTTCTCCATGTTCTTGTATCTTACTACTCTGGTTTGTTCTCTCATGGTCAGTGCTTTTATTTACATCCATTATCATACTTTGCAGATTTTGGAGATTTTGATGGAATTAGAGAACACCGAGTTTTCACTTGATCCATCAGAGAAGGAAATAGGTGATCAAATCATTGGATTGCTGCAACAAGGGGGAAATTTTGAGAGCGCATCTGACACTAATGAACTTGAGGTTTTCCATCAAGCTGCTAGTAGACTAGGTATCAGTTCTTCAAGAGCAGCTCTCACAGAGCGAAGATGTCTCAAGAAACTCATTGAGAGGGCCCGAATGGAGGATGACAAGAGAAAAGAATCAATTGTGGCTTATCTATTACATCTCATGAGGAAATACTCAAAGCTGTTCAGAAGTGAGATGTGGGATGACAATGATTCACAGGGTAGTAGTTCATTGCCTTGTTCACCAACTATCCAGGGTTCTCTTGATGATGCCCATGGTCGTGCTTTTGACCGTCAGCTGTCAAAACTGAGTTCCTTCAACTTCAGATCCTACAATAACAATAGGAAATCTGTGCAGATGTCTGTTCCACCAGAAGAATTGAGGTGTCCGATATCTTTGCAGCTTATGTACGACCCTGTTATTATCGCGTCTGGACAAACATATGAGAGAATCTGTATTGAGAAATGGTTTAGTGATGGACACAAGACATGTCCCAAAACTCGCCAGCAGCTCTCTCATCTATGCTTGACTCCTAACTATTGTGTCAAGGCTCTAATTTCTAGCTGGTGTGAACAGAATGGCGTTCAGGTCCCTGATGGACCCCCTGAGTCTCTAGACCTCAACTATTGGAGGCTAGCTTTGTCTGTGTCTGAGTGCACCGACACGAGATCAGCAAAAGGTGTTGGTTCTTGTAGGTTGAAGGATGTGAAGGTGGTTCCTTTGGAAGAAAGTGGAACCATTAAAGAGGAAGCCTGTGAATCAGAATACCAGGAAGATCAAGTTACTCTTGTTGAAAGATGTACGGAGTTGTTGACCACTTTGAGTGAAGTGGATACCTTAAGGAAGAAATGCAGAGTTGTTGAGCAAATAAGAGTATTGCTAAAAGATGACGAAGAGGCCAGGATTCTCATGGGGGAAAATGGATGTGTTGAAGCGTTGCTTCAGTTTCTAGGATCAGCTCTCAATGAAAATAACGCTTCAGCCCAGAAAGTTGGAGCCATGGCTCTCTTTAATTTGGCTGTGGACAACAACAGGTATTGCTTGATTCTATATTCCTTTCGGTCACTTAATGTGAGCAAATGATGTCACGTTTCTTCCTCTCAATGATCAAGCTCATAAGGTCAATTAGTCTAGTATATGCTCTACGCATTCGGTTGCACAGTAGTACTAAATATGTTTTGTATTCACGATCATATTATCTTGGGTTTATTACAAAACTCTAAGAAATTCTTCTCTTGTAAACTGGAGGATTACATCTCATTTCTGGTGTTTACTCGATTTCAGGAACAAGGAGTTTATGTTAGTATCAGGAATTATTACTCTGCTGGAGGAAATGCTCTGTAATCCACAGTCTCATGGTCCAGTGACCGCACTTTATCTGAATCTGTCGTGTCTTGAAGAAGCAAAGCCTGTAATAGGTTCAAGTCTGGCAGTTCCTTTCATGGTAAATCTTCTTTGGACCGAGACTGAAGTTCAGTGCAAAGTCGATGCCCTTCATGCCCTCTTTCACCTCTCCACCTACCCTCCTAATATCCCCTGCCTTCTATCTGCTGACATTGTCAACGCCCTTCAATCACTTACTGTCAGTGATGAGCAACGATGGACGGAAAAGTCATTAGCTGTTCTATTAAATCTGGTTTTGAATGAGGCAGGAAAAGACGAGATGGTGTCAGTACCTGGCCTTGTGAGCAATCTCGCCACTATTCTCGACACAGGTGAACCGAATGAGCAAGAACAAGCAGTTTCTTTGCTTCTGATATTATGCAACCACAGTGAGATCTGTAGCCAGATGGTTTTACAAGAAGGAGTGATACCTTCTTTGGTATCTATTTCCGTAAGTGGGACTCAACGGGGAAGAGAGAGGGCGCAGAAGCTACTGACACTATTCAGGGAACTGAGGCAAAGGGATCAAACCCATCTTACAGAACCGCATACAACAGAAGTCGGAAGCCCCGAAGATGGATTCTCTGTTGCTGCAGCAGCCGCTGTAACAGAGTCGAAACCGCAGTGTAAATCAGCGTCGAGAAAGAAAATGGGAAGAGCATTCAGTTTTCTATGGAAAAGCAAGAGCTTCTCAGTTTATCAGTGTTGAGTCGTTTTTTTTTTTTACCTTTAGTTGATGTAAAGTTGTACTTGTTTCCCCATCTCAAGACTTATATATCCCTTTTTGAAAGTCTTGGATGAAAAAATATATATGTCTGTATAGGTACGTGTTTCCAAGGATTTTTGTTATATGAGAAAAATTTCGACTCTTGAAGAAGCGAATTTGTTATAAATAAAAGGACGAGTCCCGAAATGCATAAAACTTAAGAACTAAGAGTCGCTAAACGAAAGAGAGGGTCTTCAGTTACGCTTGTTTGATTTTTCTAGCTATTGATTTTGAGATTTTGAATCGAAAGGGTTTAGGAAATCGTGTTGGTTTCGAGGTTTCTCGAATCGAAACTAAGCAGAAATTGCAGTTACAGATTTATTTTTTGTCGATTGTTAAACTTGATAGGCTCTGTGATTATGGCAAATCTTCCGATCCTTCAATTCGAAGAGAAGATCGTGGAAACAGTGGAGAAGAATCCAGTGGTAGTTATAATTGGAGAAACCGGCTCTGGGAAGAGTACTCAGCTCTCTCAGATACTTCATCGACATGGCTACACAAAGTCCGGCGTCATCGCCATTACTCAGCCCCGTCGTGTGGCCGCCGTTTCCGTTGCCAGGTGATTTTCCGTTCATTTACACTTATGATTCTCATCGTCAGTATTTGTTTGTTCCTTTAAGATGTCAGAGCTGATATACGTTGGCTTTCTGGGGTATATGGTCTTCAGGCGAGTCGCACAGGAGCTTGATGTACCTCTCGGAGAAGATGTTGGTTATGCAATACGTTTCGAGGATAGAACTTCGAGCAAAACACGTATTAAGTAATGGAAGATGTAAAAAAAGTTTCGTATTATCATTTTTTTGATATGATTTGCTTATTAGTTTCCTCATTGTGGGATTGTTTACTGATTCCAGATACCTCACTGATGGGGTTCTACTTCGTGAGAGTCTTTCCAATCCAATGCTTGATGATTATTCTGTAATCATATTGGATGAAGCTCATGAGAGAAGTTTAAACACGTAAGGGCTTTTATATATTTAGATTTTATCTCGGTTTTTTGCTCATTACCTTCATTTTGTTTCTTTTATTGTGACATTGTTTCGTATGGCATTAAGATCTCATTCAAACGTGTGAAAATGTTCTAGGATATATCTTAACTTGGTCTGTTGTTATCAGGGATATTCTTTTGGGTCTAATGAAACGGCTGGTTAGAATCCGTGCATCCAACTTTAAAGTTCTTATAACCTCTGCAACACTTGACGGCGAAAAGGTTTCTGAATTCTTTTCGGGCTGCCCTGTGCTGAATGTACCTGGAAAATTATACCCCGTGGAAATATTATACAGCAAAGAGCGTCCTGTCAGTTATATTGAGTCATCTCTGAAAGTAGCAATTGGTATGTTCAGATTCGAGTGTTTCTGTTTTCAAGTTAATCTAATTTTGTTAATCTTGCGTGTTTCATTTTTGTCAGTATAATTTTCCTCTTGCATTACAAAAAACGGTGTTGCTACTTGCAGATATACATGTTCGCGAGCCAGAAGGTGATATCTTAATCTTCATGACTGGACAGGTCTGTTTATACTCTGTTCATTGAAACTTGACAGAATCAACTAGATTGTTGCGTCCTTTCATACTCTATCATGGTTTTAAATAGGATGATATAGAAAAATTAGTGTCAAAGCTAGAGGAAAAAGTACGAAGCTTAGCAGAAGGATCCTGTATGGATGCTATTATCTATCCTCTTCACGGTTCTCTGCCACCTGAAATGCAGGTAAAGATTTCTATAGTCTTGGTACAAAAATTGGCCTCAGTGTCCATTTCTGAATTTTGCTTCTGCAGTTGAGATCTCTTGGTGGTCTAACAGGTTTTGATAATTTGTCTTGACTTTCTCCATTTCTGCAGGTTCGCGTATTTAGTCCACCTCCTCCAAACTGCCGGAGGTTTATTGTTGCTACAAATATTGCTGAAACTTCCCTTACTGTGGACGGTGTTGTGTAAGAAACTTGAAACCCAAAATTTGAAATGTTAATTTTGGTTTTCATGTCTGATATCTACCGTTTGCCCATTTACTGCACATACATAATGATACTTTCATCATGACCCTGTTAACTCAAGTCCTGCAAACAACTCAATAAAATAATTCTTGTCGACCTAAATAGTTTAATCATGAAGACTGCAATAGTGTAATCAAGTCATGTAAAACGATCAAAACTGAATTTAGCATGAGAAGATTTCTTACACTGCATTCTTGAAACTGCTTGATTGTTCTGATTTTCCTGTCACTGTTGCCAAAAGTCGTCTTCGTATGCATCATGAGTTCATGTCTGTAGCTTAAGAAAATTTCAGATCATGTTTTGACAGTTTGGAGATTGACACCATTCTCAGCCTAGCCTATATTTCTCTTACAGGTATGTAATTGATTCCGGGTATGTGAAGCAAAGACAATATAACCCATCAAATGGAATGTATTCTCTTGATGTTATTCAAATTAGCAAGTAAGCAAATGAGTCTTGTTTCAGTATCTTGGTATTCACTAAATTATCTGCGAAATATGAAATGCATATTATCTTTTGGTGCATATATTGAACTTCTAGTTGATGTGGGAAGATCTTTATAGCCTTACCTAGAAAAAAATCTGCAATTGGCTCAAAAAGGAATACTAGTAGGGGTTCAATAAGACCTCATCAGATATAACATTTGTTGACTCAGGAATCTTAGTGGGTTCTTACTCAGGTTTTCATCAGGCTCCTATTTGCTTATTGTACTTCGAATTTTTTTCTGTTTCACTGTGGTGTTCCAGAGTACAAGCTAACCAACGTGCTGGACGTGCTGGCAGAACAAGACCTGGGAAATGCTATCGATTATACCCCTTGGTAGTCTACCGAGATGACTTCCTTGATGCAACAGTTCCTGAAATACAACGAACTTCTCTTGCTGGGAGTGTTCTGTACTTGAAATCGTTGGATCTTCCTGATATTGACATTCTCAAGTTCGATTTTCTTGATGCTCCTTCATGTAAGAACTTATTTCTATCTGGAGTTAGATGCCTCTGATAAAGTTCTGTACAAAATAAATGGAAAGATTGTTTGTCATATACACACTGCTTTATTTCTTTTTAGTTTGTGATATTTTTTGAATTTCTCATTGATACTATACTTCTATGGTTTTCATCCTACTTATAATATTCAGCTGAGTCATTAGAAGATGCTTTGAAGCAGTTGTATTTCATTGATGCAATTGATGAGAATGGAGCAATAACAAGTATTGGACGGACAATGTCTGGTATGTTTTAGCGCCGGTTTTCACCGTAGCAAAATTTTGAGGTTTAGCTTTTATCTCATATTAAGCATATTTGTGGTTCAACAGAGCTTCCACTAGAACCATCATTGTCAAGAACATTGATAGAAGCGAATGAAAATGGTTGCTTATCTCAAGCTCTAACAGTCGTTGCCATGTTGTCAGCAGAGACTACTCTTCTTCCTGCTAGGAGGTTAGTTGTTACGATATATACCTGAGTCAGATTATTAAATGTTTAAAAACCACATTGACTATATACTGAGGCATCAACTCTTTTTTTTTATGGTTTTTGCTTGCATGATAGTAAACCCCATGAAAAGAAGAGGAAGCATGATGATTCTAATCTTCCTGATGGATCCGGATATGGTGATCACATTCAACTGCTGCAGATTTTCGAATGTTGGGACCGTAATAATTACGATACTACATGGTGCAAAGAAAATGGCATGCAGGTAATTGTTCCATTTAGTTTCTTCTTTTCTTATCTATTTTCGAGCATTCCACGTGAAAAGCATGGTGACAACAAAAGCCTTTGTGCATTGTTACCAAGTGCCATACTTCAGAAGGTAGTCAAATACAGACTGTTCTCCGCAGTTGATACAATCTATATAGCATAGAAATTTCCTTCATTACTTAGACGTGACTCCGATGTTTGTATTTTCTGCTTCACAGTTTTTATACCCATCAATTATGGGAGTTACTGAAATTTACTACCTTTGTTCAGATAGTCTCTTGTGGTACATTAATTATTACGTAGGTTCCTTATGCCATTAGGAAGAAATCAACTTTTGTTGAAAAATAATTTGTAGGTGCGAGGGATGGTGTTTGTCAAAGATGTTAGAAGACAGTTATGTCAGATAATGCAGAAATTATCCAAAGGTTAGTATTTGTTTCATGACAACAAGGATCCATGAAAGAATATGTGATATTACTCTATGGGTTTCGCCCCTAAATGGTTATACCTCCTACAGAACCAGAATATATGTCAACTTGTCACTTCCCTCCTTGTGACATGCGATAGTTGGCAGTGATATATCTAGCGAACCGTCACTAAAATGATTGGTCTCCTTGACAAATTAGATCGACTGGAAGTTGGGGCACATGGAAGGAAGAGTTCAAGCCGAGAAGACTACAGGAAGTTGAGGAAAGCTCTGTGTGTTGGTAACGCAAACCAGATTGCTGAGAGAATGCTTCGTCACAATGGATACCGGACTCTTACCTTTCATTCCCAGCTAGTCCAGGTACTAACTTCTCAAACCAAGTCTCCCTTATCTTATCCACATGTTTGACTTTATTGGTTGATTTTAGGTGCATCCATCGTCTGTGTTGAGTACCGACAAGGATGGAATGTTACCTAATTATGTAGTGTACCATGAGCTGATCTCCACCACACGACCGTTCATGCGAAATGTTTGTGCAATAGAAATGTCATGGGTTGCTCCCATAAAAAGAAAGATCGATAATTTAAACATCAGAAAATTGAGGTAAAAACTAACTTCAATCCAGTCTTGTTCTAGCTTTGTCCTTCTGGTGTAGTAGTTTCAGTAACTGATAGGTCTCGTCTAATCTGGCTATGTAGTGGTGGATCGGCTTCATCTGTCAAAGAACCTGAGGAGAAGACGGAGTTGTCTAGGAACAATGGAGAAACACCAGCAGTGTCTGAAAATGTGGAGAGTAGGATTGAAGCGGCTAGAGAACGGTTTCTTGCTCGTAAAGGACAGAAATAAATTGATGTAGAATTCAAGAAAACTTCATATTCGCATAAAAATTACAAAAAGAAAAAAGATAGCTTTCCAAGAAGTTTTATTACATCTGTGCAAAATCTCTTACACCTAGTCAACGAAGGAGACTTTTACTTGTAAGTTGTAACTCAGAAGGGACTTGTTTTCGGTTTAGTGTTAAAATTGTAAACCGATTCGGAAACAGTCTTTGCCCTTTTCAACTTTCGAAAACAAAATGGAAAACTCGTGCCTAACTAACCAGGAAAAAAAAAAGAAAAAGGAAATTATGAGTCATAACAGGTCAACGGAAACTTTTTGACTGGGAAAAAAAATGGAAACTTTGTGTTTTAGAAAAAAAGAAAAGGAAACTGTTTCTAGTATCAACGTCTACATACATACATCTCTATATAATACCCCAACCAAACATAATTCCGTTCTACTGTTTATTACTCGCTTTTCTCTTTCCGAAAAATAAACAGGTTTCTACTCTCAAACTATCTGTGTTTTTTTTCCCAAAATGAGAGAGATGAAGCAAAGTAGTGGCGAAATTTGGAGATGGAATAAGGAAGAAGAGATGAAATCCATATGCCATTGTCTAAGATTTTGTCGTTTCATCGCCATAGACACAGAGTTTCCGGGTTGCTTGAAAGAGACGCCCATGGAAGCTAGTGAGGAAACTCGGTACAAAGACATGAGATTTAACGTCCACAAAACCAAACTCATCCAGTTCGGTTTCACACTGTTTGACGGTGACGGAAGAATCGGGGGTACGTGGGAAGTTAATTTCTCTGATTTCGTCGAATCAAAAGACGCCAAGAACCAGAAATCTATCGAGTTTCTGAGACGTAATGGTCTGAATCTGGAGAAAATCAGAGAAGAAGGAATCCGTATTGATGATTTCTTCAAAGAATTTACTCAGATTCTGAATCTGAATGAGAGTAACAACGAGAAGAAGATGACTTGGATTACATTCCACGGCTCATACGACAAGGCTTACCTAGTGAAAGGCTTTACAGGAGGAGATCTCTTGCCGGAGACTTCGGAAGATTTTGCGGAAGTGGTTGAGAAGCTTCTCGGGGACGTGTTCGATGTGAGGAAAATAGCGGGTCTATGCCGAGGTTTAAGCAGCCACTTCGGACTACAGAGAATGGCAGATGCTTTTCAGATAAAGCGTGTCGGAAAAGCTCATCATGCAGGTTCTGACAGCGAACTAACGGCTCGTGTTTTCATCGAGATGTCTCCCATTATATATCAGGAGTACAAGAGAAAGATGCATTTTAGAGCTGATCAACAATATCTTCATGATCAAGAAGAGCTTATGATGACCACATGCTATGTACCACACCCATTGAGACCAAGACCAAGACCCATGGTGTTTGATGGTTACTTTGTAGTGCCAGTCCAAAGATTTAACTATGTATGATCAATGTTTAACATGATTGCAACTATTTTATGTATATACTTATCAGATCTTTCTTTAAATACAAATATTAACTTTCATCATCGCAGTTTTCGTTTTGTGTAATCCCTTCAATGTAGTTCTCAAAAGATCTCATCATTAAAGTCTAACCTCAAAGTAAATAGTAGGTGTATAAGTAAATATACTAGACTAAGGATACAATCTTGTAATAGCTTAATACTACTTGGTACTATCTTTATGTATCCCTATAAATATGTGTATTTTCATAATGAACACAAGCCTCTAGCTCTGTCATGTTACATGTTTGTTTTGGAAATGCTTATCTATCACTTTCCTCCGAACTGAGCTGAAGAGTATGAGAGCTTAGCAACAGTTATCAACTGTGATTCATTTTTGACTTCCCTTATTTATTCGTCAAGTAGCAGTAGGTGGTGTAGCTAAAGCCGCATTTCTGTCAACAAAATTGAGCAGCTCTGTTTGTGCTGTTTCCATTATCACACAGAAGTCTACACTCATATACCTTCCCCTGCAAAATCATATTTTCGATAAAAATCACATTTGTTATTATCAAGATTACTGAAACAATCATATGCATGGCTCGGTTTAGGTGACGATGATGATGACTATACCAGAAATGAGTCTTGGACCAGACTGAATTCGGAAAAGCTGGACTTCCAACTCCATGCATTATTCTCGCGACAGCTCTTGGTGTGAATTTAGCCTGGCGATTACTCTGCAAAAAAACCTGTTTTGTCCCCCAACATTAACTGAACATTCTTTGGATATATATCAAAAATAAAAGAACAAGTGTAAACAACAGTGTGGCTTCTTGGATCTTCACCTTTATGTCTGCTCGTAGAAAGGCGCTGCCGCTGCATGTACAATATAAGTGTTGATCAATTTACTGGAAAGACGACGTTGACAAACAATCAAAAGATGGGGGAAGAAATGTAACAACCCCAGTTTCTTATCTCATTTTTGCACCACGCAATAATTGAAATTTGGAATCTATGAAAAGAAGTGAAATATTTTGTTCTTACCAATTTTGAGTCGCCTTGCTTGGAGTGTCACACTTTTCATCACCATTGAAGTAATCCGAAATTCTGCTTTGCAGGATCTGAGTTTGCTTGGCACCAGAACTAAGTTCTGAAGTGCTGGAGGCATTAATGGCAGCCACGGCTGCACCAGACATTATATCTAGTTTCCTCACCTATTTCAAATGCAAAATTGTAGCTACATATAAGCACAAGAGTTGAAACTTAAATATAGATAGACCATATAGGAATGAGGAGCTGGTAGCTGCAGTTGAGGAAGTTGAAGAACTTACTTTGCAAGTTTCAATCTCTGCGAGCCACTTGGTGAAATGACTGGACAACGAACATATGTCTTTTGGAAATTCTAAGATTGTGTAACAAAAGGCAGGGTCCTTCATCTCGTATGTTACTTCCCCCTTCATCTACAATGGGTTTAAGGACATATCAACAAACAAGATCTTGCAAAGTATATAATCGAAGTAATGTAGTAACAGGGAAATCTTAACAGCACTAGTAAATAAAACTCAAGATCAAGTTTTATACTCAATATCGTCAATTAGAGGACATGATTAAATTGATGAGTTCAAGTGGAACTCATGCGAAAGAGTTCTTAACAAAACACAAGAAATTGCACTAATAAATGAAACATGATCCATCCATGCATACATTTCCCTCAGTAGAGATAGGATCAGATTTCATCACAAAACGATACTCATTCATTAAGTATCTCTTCTACATTATACTAGAGTCATATTCGTGAAGATAATACATGTGTCCATCAGTTCTGTTCATTCATATATCCTACCCTTCTGTGGTCTTAAGTTTCTTCATCTTTTTTAATGCGTGCAATTCAATCATGGTTCCCTTGTTTAGTTAACTATGGTTATAATGATGAAATGAAACTTAAGATATCTGGCAGTAAGCTACAGATTCAATATTGGAAAAAACAGTGTTATCAACCTTCAGAGTTTGAATCTCAGCCAAGACATCTGATGTTGCAACACCTACGCTAGAGGCCACAGCTGGTATATCAAAGACATGTAACCCTTGCTTCACGTGTGACCTAAAAAAGCAGAAAAATATTGCTGCAACTATAGCACTTCTTCAGAATGGACCTGAAAAGCTGAAAACAATAGATAGACACTTACTTCTTCACAATTGCTGCAACTATGATATTTCGTGCAGCCAGAGTGTTTGGAGAAGACTGCACATATAGCATAACAATGTTCTGAGCATCAGAAGTTTCAAGCATACACCATAAACAAATAATATTGGAATTTGCCACTAAACAGGAACATATTCAGCTAACAGCTTCCCTACCTTGTGAAAATTCAAAGTGCAACATACGTTGAGCTGTGGAAGCATACGTAGGTATTGCATTTCCCCCAACTCCAAATGTGTCAAAATCGTTTGCATAACCTGCCAGATCACAATGGGAATTCAGACTATTCTTTATGAAGGTAGAGAACAATGGGTTTCAAGAAAATTACATAAAGTTTCAAAAAGATACCTCTTCCTTCATGTCAAATTTCTGAGAGGCAGATTCAATGACTAGTGAGCATATCTTCTCATGTTGCTTTGTCTCAGAGGAAAACACATGGGTGAGAAATTTTCCAACTGCATATTCATCGACACCATCACTGAAGAAGAAGGGGAAAAAACAAAAGGTAAGAAATTTAAAAGCCTCTCTATGCAATGCCATGACAGATGGTAGTTCCCACACCAATCACCTGTGTGCAAGACTCCGAAGCTTCAGATATGTGGTATCATCATAAAATAGATGGCAATAAGACAACCGCCCGTCCCGACCAGCACGTCCAATTTCCTGTAACAAATGCATTAGTTTCTCGAGAATGTTATAAGCAGCTTAAAAAGGATCTTGGAAACAAAAAAAGTTTGAACCTGAACATATTCTTCCAAACTGCCTGGCATGCTGAAGTGGATTACCTAAAGCAGACTCAGAAAATTTAGAAGCATGTACATTGTTACACCAGATGTGAATAGTTGAAGATATGTTCAAACATTCTAAGGGTTTGCCTTATACTTACAGCTCCAACATCTCCCTTGTCAAATCCCATACCGAATGCCACAGTTGCAACAACCTTTCATAAAACATACGAAAATATTTGAATACTGTCATCTACTTAACTTTCAGTGGACACAGAGTGTATAGAAATCCGTGAACATATTTTCTCACCACTCTAATCTTGTTGGAACAAAATGACTCCTGTATGCGAACACGGTCTTTTGCAGGAAGCCCACTGTGATAACCCTGGATAATCGGTCAACCTTAGCTTGATTAGAGTGTAATTAGCCATAGATACAGGTATATCAGAGAATTAAAAATGGAAAAAACCTTTGCATTGATGTTGCTATCGCGTAAATACTTGCTTATCATGTCAGTCTCATACTGTGTTAATACAGCCCAAAGTTGCTTAAGTTAGCATAATGCACGATACAGTAAGAAACCAAAACAGTTTAAAAGTATTTTGTGAAGCGTGTAAAAAGCTGTAGATAATGAAATAAGTACTCTCACCTGAAATTTGCAGTACACAATGATGCTTTGAATCTCCTTATATGGAGGAGACTCCATCAACATCAATAGATCTTTCATTCTGTTAGATATCAGATTTCACTCAGTTACAACTAGAGGAGCAGCAGAAGGGTGAAAATATAAACAAAGCACTTGCCTGTTAGCTCCACTCAATGAGACAGACAACTCAAAATTCTCTCTCAGTTGTGACTTCTGAATAAGATTGGTTGACGGTATCTCCAGAGCAGACATGACAGCTTGAAGAGTCATAGTAGTGGCTGTTGCAGTCATTGCGAGAATGCATTCTGCCTTGAGTTCAGAAAGAAGCATTGATGCCTTGAGTCTCATGTATGAAGGGCGGAAGTTATGAGACCTGTTTAGAATAGCTCTTAATAACCAAGAAAAATAGAACAAGGAAAAGCAGTAGATACTGCAGTCAACAGAGAAACGCAATCTACCAGTTTCCTAGAAGCTCACCATTCTGATACGCAATGTGCCTCATCCACAACGACAAGTGACACAGATAAAGACAAGCGAAACATTGACAAAAACTCTACATTCAGAAGTCTCTCAGGAGATACAAAGAGAACCTGAAATTAAACAACAATCCCAATACACAAATGAATGTATTTCCAAATAAAATACTCTCAGAAGTTCAGTCTTATCAAAAGTAAAGCGTTCAAAACTTTTCTGTAGAACACACCTGTATTATGCCTTCTTTAAGTTTACGCAATGTTTCTGTTGCTTCCTCAGGTCTCTAATGAAAAAGAATCCCAAAGCAGACTCCATTAGAAAACTTCTAAAGACTATAAAATGACCCCAATATAAAGAACCAACAACAAACAACATTTTGTGGCACAAACCTGGCTACTGCTCAAGAGACCACCCTTAATAATTGAAGGCAAATGCTTCAACTGATCGATCATCAGCGAAACCAAAGGACTCACTACAAGCGTGACTCCCGGAAGAATCATTGCTGGAATCTGGTAGCAAAGAGACTTACCAGCACCGGTAGGCAATACAAGCATCGTTGAACTCCCACCAAGGACCATCTTGATCGCCTGCAACTGTCCATCTCGAAAAGAATCATAACCATACACTAAATTCAACAGCTTCGTCAGATTCTCATCAGAAGCTTCAGTCTTCACTTCAAGAATCGCATCCTCCACTGAGCTAATAAAACCATTAGCTTCTTCTTCTCTTTGTTTCTGCAAATCAGACTCTTCTTCTAACAAGGATTCGCCTTCACCACTAGCTTCTGATTTTCTGTATCTCTTCCCTCTGTATGCGTAATTGCTTTTAGATTTGGATAAGCCTTTGTATTTGCTTGGAAACTTCTTCCCTCTCTTTCCATTTAAATTCAATTTCACGAAATTACCCTCGCCGCCACCGCTGCTACGAAATACCGGAGCTTTTGCCGGCGGAGAAGTTATGGAATCGGTGATGAGATTAGGAGGCTTTCTCCTAATGGATTTTGGAGGAGCGATTACAACCTGAAGTGGCTCCGGCACACAATTGACGGCGTCCGATTTCAATTCCTCATCAGATGTAAGAGAAGCTCTGCTGCGAAGTCTGGAGAAGGAGGAAACAGAAGAGGAAAACACAGTGGGTCTGGATTCGCAGATCCGGAAGGGGAGAGTGGTGAATAATGAAGGTGGGGAAGGAGGAGAAGATGGTTCTGGAGCTTCCTGTGAGTGACCTGGAGGCGGCTGTGTAGGTGCTTTGGGCTTTGAGCGAGAGGAAGAAGACGCAACTTTCCGGGACACCGGCGGCACTTGCCTTGGCGGTGACTGCGGAAGTTTAGGAGGCGGTGGTGGTGGTGGCGTCGGAAATGGGTCCCTAGGAGGAGTAGCGGAGACATGAGAACCATCGGAATCTGAAGCGGAATCCATGGGAAGTTGATTTTTGCGGAATCATTTGTGAAAATTTAAGAATTTGGGCTTTTAGGTTGATGCCGCTCTTCCATTTCCCGCCATTTTTTCTATTCTTAAATATCAAGAAAAGAAAAATGAAAAACACCCCCAAAGTTGATTATAAACTCCCATAAGCCTAACGTGGCCTACAAAGTTATCTCAAAAGTATTGGCCAACAGATTAAAGCAGATTCCCCCGAGAACTATCTCGGAGTCTTAATTGGCTTTTGTAGTCGGGTACTTTATTACGGATAACATCCTTATCGCCCAAGAAAATTTTCATGTTTTGAGCACCAACCCAAGGTGCAGAAAAAAATATATGGTCATAAAAACGAACATGAGTAAAGCCTACGATCAGGTAGAATAAGATTTCTCTAAGAATTGATAATTAAGCTACGTTTCTCGACCCGTTGGACATGTATGATGATGCACTGCGTCCGATCAGTTTCATATAAAGTTTTGATTAATGAGAAGCAAAAGGGAGCATTGTACCAGCAAGAAGAATTCGACAAGGAGACTCGCTCTCACTTTTTATTTGTATCATGTGTACTAAAGCATTGATACCCCAACTCAACAATGCATAATGGGGGAGTGATTCTTATAAAATTTGTAGCGCTAACTCTTCCGACATATGTAATGTCGACAAAACGAAATTTTCCTGTCAGGTCCGTCACTCCTCCATGACACATAGACATTTGCCTCACTCACCCATGGCACATGGACATTGGCTTAAGATCCAAAGTTTAAAATGACCCATAATTATTTTTTCTATTGTAAGATTTGCAATAAAAATTATTAACTATTTTCCTTATTTGACCTTACAAAAAACGATTAATCTTCATAACTAATGTAAATTAGAGGTATCATAGATAGTAGGATTAGGATATGTTTATAATTTTTGTGTCCAAAATACATAAAACATACCAGGCAAGGAAAAAAAAAAATAACAAAAACATAATTTAAAATGATAGAGAGGGGAGTATTATTAGTTAAAATAATACATTGCCAGCTAGAAGAAAAAACAAATGAAAATGACATAGAGAAGAACCAACACTCGATGAGCCATGCACTTCTTCTTCTTCTTACTCTTCATCTTGTCTTGTTCACGACATCTTCTAAAGGTGGTTTTTCTACAAGGTTTTATAGCATCATCAACAAAAGTCAGTAAATAAAAAACCATGCTATCTATCTATCTCTCTGAAAATTGGAACTGCTTGAGAGGATCCAGTGGCAATGGTTAAGACAATGAGAAATATAATGATACAAACTAAGGAGGAGGATGTGGCAAGGATGCTTACTTTCAGGTTACGTTCTCCACCTTTGAGATGCGAGCCAAAACGTTTGTGTAGTTTTGATTGCTTCTTATACTTCTTGACTTGAGAATGAAAAGAAGCCAGATCATTGTCAGTTGGTATACCAGTCACTCGATCCACCAACCGGTACCACTCCTGCATCATCCAGTGGAATAATTAAAAGCTGGTTATGGTTATGACAATGAGAAATGTAATTATACAATTAAGCTGAGAGAAGGATGAGGCAAGGATGCTTATAATTACCCACACTAAATGTTGTCTACTCTTGCAATGCGTAATGAAATCTGTGAAGCCTTGGCCACCTAAAAGGCATAGTATGCAATACCAGTCGCTCGTTGTTTCACAACACTCCCCCTGAAGCTCCTACTGCCTTGTTGTCGTATCTGTAGTAGTGAGTAAGGTTTTCCATGTTGGATAAGCTTCATTGAATTGAAGCTCAAGGTAACCTTATCGAGTTAAGGATAAGGATAGAAAAATATTCAATCTTGTTGTAATCAAGATAGAATTAGGAGTTAGCTAATTCTAAAGATAATAGGAATAGGAAGATGTGTCATTCCTATAAATACCAAAGTTGTGATGTAACTTTGGGAATAAGAATAAAGATTGAGTTGTTTAGTTTTTGAGTGAGTTTTCTAAACATTAATAAAGAGTGGAGTCTTTATAATTCTTTGTGTTCTTGCGATTACAAACTATATTTGGTATCAGAGCATTAGGTTTAATCCTAGCCCGGAGGAGAAGCTTTCGGAGAAGGTCTCGGTGGAGCTCTCGGCAAATCTAGGCCGAAGCTCTCGGCGATTCCGAGCGAAACTCTCGGCGTTCCCAGGCGCAGCTTCAGCAGAGAGAAGCTTGTTCGGCGAAAGCTCTGTTCTTCAGAACAGAGGAGGAAACTTTCTTGAACAGAGGAGGTTCTTGAGAAAACATATTTTGTCTGTTGCTCAAGAAGCTTTGTTAAAAGGCAAGTATAGACGATCAAACTTCATCACCGTTGAGAACCTATCAACGGCGTAATCGGACCATGGGAGACAACGAGAACCCTCGAGCAAAGGAGGCAGTTCCATCTTCACTCTAATGTCCAATGTTAACAACGACAAATTATGCATATTAGACATTAAAGATGAAAGTATTGCTTCAAGTTAACGATGTGTGGGAAAGCATAGATCCGGGGAGTACTGATAATAAAAAGAACGTGATAGCAACAACCTTTTTGTTCCAAGCTTTACCAGAATCTCAAGTTCTTCAAATCAGAGATCAAAAATCGGCTAAAGCTATTTGGGAGGCAATTAAATCACGGCATCAAGGAGCTGATCGAGTAAAGAAGGCGAGGTTACAAACCCTCATGTCCGATTTTGAGAGACTTAAGATGAAGGATACGGATACGATAGATAGCTTTGCGGGAAAGCTATAGGAGATGGCCTCAAAATCAGCCCCACTCGGACAAACTATCAAAGAAGCTAAACTAGTGAAGAAATTTCTCAATAGTTTGCCGGAAAATCGATACATACATATCATAGCGTCACTCGAGAAAGTTTTGGATTTGGAGACAACTAGTTACGAAGACATTGTTGGAAGATTAAAAGCATATGAAGAAAGGATCCTTAATAGGGAGAATGATGGTGAGACTAGACTTCTATATGCATATTCAAACCAGCTAAATCAACAAAATTTCTTGACCTCACGTGGAAGGAGACGTGGAAGAGGACGAGGTAGAGGAGCAAGAGCCCGA
>VBRH01000483.1:154732-168076 GCA_014578085.1 Cardamine resedifolia | reverse complement strand
ATTATTCAAGATATATGTGGACTATTCTACTAAGGGAGAAGAGCGAAGCTTTTGAAAAATTTAAAGCTTTCAAGGCGTTAGTAGAAAAAGACTTGGAGAAGTCGATTTTCACATTAAGAATGGATAGAGGCGGTGAGTTTACTTCAAAATAATTTCAAAACTTTTGCGCCAAGAACGGGATCAAGCGACACTTGACGGCTCCTTACACACCACAACAAAATGGTGTAGTCGAAAGGAGAAACCACACATTAATGGAGATGGCCAGAAGTATTCTCAAAGCAATGAGGGTTCCAAACTACTTGTGGGGAGAAGCGATTAGACATTCTACCTATGTTATTAATCAGGTGCCTACAAGAGCTTTGAAGAATCAAACACCCTATGAATGCTTGAGAAACAAGAAGCCAAACGTAGAACATCTGAGGATTTTTGGCTGCCTAGCTCATGCCAAGATCGAGTCCGAGCACTTAAGAAAGCTTGATGATCGCTCTCAACCACTTGTCCATCTCAGGATTGAACCCGGAACCCAAGGCATATCGGTTGTACAACCCGGCGACCAGAAAGATCATTGTAAGTCGAGATGTTATTTTTAATGAGATGGCGAGTTGGAATTGGAAGGGAGCGGATAAGAACGATGATAGTGCACCATGGATGTTTCGTATGGCTTGGGGAGATACGATCAATAATGGAGTTGGATCATTTACAGCTGGAAATCCTCATAATAATATCAATACCGAGAATCAGGGTACACAGCAAAATCAAGAAGAAGAAGTTAGCTCGGACGAAGACTCAGGCGCAGCTCTCGGGGATTCTCCCACGGTGTCCGGCGCAACACCCTGCGCGATACCTCAAGAAACCAAGGTTGAACTCCGACGATCATCCCGACAGGTAAACCAACCAGGTTACCTCAGTGATTACATTCTTCTTGTTGATCTAGAATGTGAGAAGCTCTTGTTGTCAATCAATGAAGAACCGGAAAATTTTCAAGATACTAAGGGCTCTAAGGAATGGACGAATGCATGCCTTGAGGAAATTGATTCGATTAACAAGAACAAGACATGGAGTTAAGATCATTAGACTTAAGTGGATTTTCAAGATTAAAAGAAACGTTGATAACTCCATCAACAAATTTAAGGCGCGGCTCGTTGCAAAAAGATATCTACAAGAATCGGGAATTGATTTTGACGAAGTATTTGCACCGGTTGCAAGAATTGAAACCATTAGGTTACTTGTTGGTCAGGCCACTTCTTATGGATGGGAGATTCATCATCTTGACGTCAAGACCGCGTTTCTCCATGGCGAGCTAAACGAGGAGGTTTATGTGTCTCAACCCGAAGGATTTGAAAAGAAGGGAGAAGAGCATAGGGTTTTTAAACTCTCTAAGGCTCTATACGGACTGAGACAAGCTCCACGAGCTTGGAATACCAAGCTTGATCAGATCTTGAAGCAATTAAAGTTCGGAAAATGCTCCAAGGAAAGTGCCGTGTATCGCAAGGAAGAAGGAGCTAACGTTCATATAATTGCCGTTTACGTTGATGATCTTTTCGTGACAGGGAATACAATGGAAATTATCAACGAGTTCAAAGCCTCAATGTCATCTAAGTTTGAGATGACAGACCTTAGAAATCTAACATAGTATCTCAGAATTGAAGTCAAACAAAGCCGAGAGGGTATTGAGATCAAACAAGAGGTATATGCACGCCGAATCCTAAAAGAAGCTGGTTTGGATTCGTGTAACCCAACCCATGTGCCAATGGAATTTGGACTGAAGATATCTAAAGCTCAAAAGGAAACCAAAATTGACGCCATAACTTACCAAAGAAGAATCAGATGTCTAAGGTATTTACTACACACTAGACCCGATCTTGCATTTTCAGTTGGAGTAATGAGCATGTACATGCAAAGTCCAAGAGAGTCACATGGGAATGAGCTGAAACAAATCCTAAGGTATCTACAAGGTACGTTATCCTATGGCTTAACATTTAAGCGAGGCGGATCAAGAAAACTTGTAGGTTTCAGCGATAGTAGTCACAACGTGGATGTCGACGACGGGAGAAGCACGACAGGCCATGTGTTTTATTTTGGAGATTCACCGATCACATGGTGCTCCAAAAAACAGAACACGGTAGCATTGTCATCTTGTGAAGCCGAGTTTATAGCTGCCACCGAAGCCGCGAAACAAGCCATTTGGCTCTAAGACTTATTGAGTGAAATAATCAGAAAGGACTGTGGTAAGACGACCATTCGTATTGACAACAAGTCCGCCATTGCACTCACTAAGAACCCCGTCTTCCACGGCCGAAGCAAGCACATTCAGAAAATGTACCATTTCATTCGAGAATGCATTGAAGATGAAAGGACTAAAGTGGAACATGTATCCGAAGAAGAACAACGAGCGGATATATTGACTAAAACCCTAGCAAATATCAAGTTCAAGGAAATGAGAAGCTTGATAGGAGTTCAAGACCTCATGAAGATGGACATGAAGCTTAAGGGGGTGAATGTTGGATAAGCTTCATTGAATTGAAGCTTAAGGTAACCTTATCGAGTTAAGGATAAGAATAGAAAAGATCCAATCTTGTTGTAATCAAGATAGAATTAGGAGTTAGCTAATTCTAAAGATAATAGGAATAGAAAGATGTGTCATTCCTATAAATACCAAAGTTGTGATGTAACTTTGGGAATAAGAACAAAGATTGAGTTGTTTAGTTTTTGAGTGAGTTTTCTAAACATTAATAAAGAGTGGAGTCTTTATAATTCTTTGTGTTCTTGCGATTACAAACTATTTTCCAGAGCCACACGTCAGAAGCGTATTTTGGTGGTGAATATGGCTTCTGATTTACGTAAGTGTGAACAATTGTGTATCCATAGGATTCTATAATCTCAAGATAGTGATAGTGACACTCACGATCGGATACAGGCATCAAAATAGCCGGAGGTGGATGATCATCTGTCCATGACAGCATATCATACATGATGATTGACCCACCTGGAAAATAAAATACATAAAACCCCTAATTAATTACTTTAAAAAAAAATTATAGGAAGAAAGAGATTAAAGAAAAAGATTAACCAACCATGAGGGGTGTGTTTAATAACGATTCTAGCGCGGGAGATGATTTCCAAGACAGGAAGAGGGATGTGATTTAGGTTGCCAATGACACAGATGGTGACAGGACCATCACCAAATTTCTTGTTCAACTCCGATTCTATTATCCCACGGACTTTATTAGGGTCACGACCACAGCGATCGTTATAGGAGTCCAAGTCCCACCACACGTACTATTGGTACCGGGTTTAAAACCCTGGCCATAACCCGATCTAAATCGAGATCGAACCGGAAGCCCAACCAAAAATCCCATCAAGCTCGAATCGAAAAGGCCCATCAAGCTCAAGTGCCCAATTCGGCACACTCCAAAATTCCCATCAAGCTCGGCCCAACCGACCTACAACCGCCCTCCAAACCCTATAAATAGGGATCTGTTAAAATAAAGGGGATTCATTTTCTAGGGATGGACTAAAATCGTTTAACTGTTGGTACTGGGTTTAACACCCTGACCATAACCCGATCTAAATCGAGATCGAACCGGAAGCCCAACCAAAAAGCCCATCAAGCTCCAATCGAAAAGCCCATCAAGCTCAAGCGCCCAATTCGGACCACTCCGAAATTCACATCAAGCTCGGCCCAACCGACCTACAACCGCCCTCAAAACCCTATAAATAGGAGGTCCATGATTAAAACAAAGGGGATTCATTTTTTATCTAGGGAATGAGTGAAATCAACAATCCAACAATTCAGAGGCACATTCAGATTTAGAACCATATCGAGAATTATTTAGAAACACTCCAAGAAACCTAATTCGCCTAAACAGTCATCTCTTGTAATAAAGAACTACGTTTGGCTTAATCCCTTTTCAAGGGTAAGTAGGCAGTCTTTCTCAAGACACAGCTATAACATCTAAAACCCTAATTGAGCTTCTGTGGTTCAACAATTGGCACCGTCTATGGAGATACGTACATAAAAGTCTCATGTCCGAAAAGCATCCTTGCGAGGTAATTTCCAGACGAAGTCCGACTAGCCAAGTGACGATCAACTTATACACGGATTGCCCCAAACGTCAGCTTTCCATTGAAGACGACCTCGCCTCTATCCGAGCTGTCTGATGGAAGTTATCTTTGTTTTCGTGGAACAGACACAAACTGTTTGAAACCCTGAAACACAGATCCAAGCCGCCACCTTTCGTGGCGATTTCCCGATGAAGTTCGACGAACCAGAAGAAGATAAACATATCCATGGATTGCTTCGAGAGTCAACTTTCCAGTGAATCTGACCTTGACATAATCCGAGCTGTCTGTTGAGAGTTATCACCATGTTTCTGCAACATATGTAATCTGTTTGAAACAAGAAAACACAGATATGTCGCTGTCAGATCGGCTAACTTCGGGACTAGTTTCCCAACGAACCATAAAGAACCACGAAACTTATAACATATCAACGGAAAGGCCCAAGACTTATCCTTTTTTGAAACCAACCTCACCTTAATCCGAGCTGTTTGCTGAGAGATATCACCGTTTTTGGGGAACATATACACCCCCTAGTCGTCCCAACTCTCAGGACGTCTCTGTTGGGCACATGTCGTCTCTGCTGGGCCCAAGTCGTCCCTAACAGCTCCAGGTCGTCCTGCTAGTCCCAGGTCGACCCTAACAGCTCCAAGGTCGACCCTAACAGCTCCCAGGTCGTCGATGATGATTGTCCCAGCTCTCAGGTCATCCCTGAAAACTCACAGCTTGTCGTTGACAACCTCCAATTCCTCATAACCATCCAGATAAGTTTTTATAATCATTAATAATTTTTTCTTCACAGTTACTCTAGACACACATGTATTTTGCTAGTTTATCCACATCTAAACCGTCCTCAGTCTCGTCATCTATGATCGTCAGCAAGTTGCTAAAGAAGATCATCCCCAATCACTAATTACCTCGGATCACTTGCCAAGCTCTGCCTCGGGTCAAGTCTTAAAACCGAGCTCCGTGCTCGCATTCAAAAAAAACATATAAGCCGAACTCCGCGCTCGCATTAAAAAAAAATATAAGTTGAGCTCCATGCTCGCATTCAAAAAAAATATAAGTTGAGCTTCATGCGCATTCAAAAAAAAATATAAGTCGAGCTCCGCGCTCGCATTCAAAAAAAATATAAGCCGAGTTCCGCGCTCGCATTCAAAAAAAAATATAAGCCGAGCTCCGCGCTCGCATTCAAACATATATATATAAGCCGAGCTCCGCGCTCGCATTCAAAAAAAATATAAGTCGAGCTACACGCTCGCATTCAAAAAAAAATATAAGCCGAGCTCCGCGCTCGCATTCATAAAAAATATAAGCCGAGCTCCGCGCTCGCATTCCAAAAAAAAAATATATAAGCCAATCTCCGCGCTCGCATTCAAACAAAATATAAGCCGAGCTCCGCGCTCGCATTCAAAAAAAAATATAAGCCGAGCTCCGCGCTCGCATTCCAAAAAATATATATATAAGCCGAGTTCTGTGCTCGCATTCAACAAGTCGTCCGAGACAAATAAGTCGACATTCCGTATAATCGGGGCCTGACTTTTACGAAAAATAAATGGGGAAGTATAAGTCGAGAGCGCAACTCGCATATGTAACCTAAAGCCAGGGCTAGTCCCGCACCAACTGCTCTAAGTCGTCTGAATCAGCGTAAGCCGAGTAAATCTCAACCGACCAGAGCACGACTTGAACATTGTAAAAAAAAAGGGGGCGAGTATAAGCCGAGCTCTCAATTCACATCTTTAAACCCCAAAAGCTGAGTCATCTCGCAAATAGCCGAGCTTAAATGCTCGCTACAAAAACACAAGCGTAAGTTTATCTAAGGTAAATCGGGAGACGTCCCGCCCGAGGATAAAACTCTTACCATTTTTTCGCCATTTGCCGAGCTGTTTTTCACTTCGCAGTGTAAGCCGAACTCAGCTTCGCGTCATAAGCCGATCTAAACAACGCAGTGTTAGCCGACCTCATTGTCGCATCGTAAGCCGATCTCACATACGCAGAGTAAGCTGACCTCAACGTCGCATCGTAAGCCGATCTCAGTATCGCATCATAAGCCGAGGTAAAACACGCAATGTAAGCCGGATCACATTCTGCTGCAGTAAGTCGTACTCAAGTCTTTAGAGCCGAATCGATCTCAATTTACTCAGGTCATCTTCACTTCGTTAAAACTTGGTTATACCTTCGTCTTCACAAACAAGGGGGGACTAATTGTTGGTACCGGGTTTAACACCCTGATCATAACCCGTTCTTAATCGAGATCGAACCAGAAAGCCCATCAAGCTCCAATCGAAAAGGTCCATCAAGCTCAAGCGCCCAATTCAGCCCACTCCGAAATTCCCATCAAATTCAGCCCAACCGACCTACAACCGCCCTCCAAACTCTATGAATAGGAGGTCCATGTTAAAATAAAGGGGATTCATTTTTTCTAGGGAATGATTGAAATCAACGATCCTACAATTTAGAGGCACATTCAGCTTTAGAGCCATATCAAAAATCATCTAGAGACACTCTAAGAACCCTAATTCGCCTAAACACTCCTTTCTTATAATAAAAAAACTACGTTTGGCTTGATCTCTTTTCAAAGGTATGTAAACAGTCTTTCTCAAAATACAACTATAACATCTAAAACCCTAATTGAGCTTATGTGGTTCAACACGTACTTGGGTTTAGCCACCTCCATCTCCTCCTATTTTATTATTTTTCAAGACCTAGAAAGAAATCACAAGTTCTTGATGACGATCAGTTTCAAATATATACATGTATATACGAAGCTTATGGGGCTATCTAATGGGTTATGAAAGATGTGGGCCTAGGGATGTTAATTTCATTTTTGACATAGTGAATTTATCTTGCAAAATAACGCCTTAAGTGGCAAGTAAACCTGACTTTTCCACAAGCATTAAAAAGTAAAAACTAGTTTGGATTACGTGTGGGATAAGGATTCTCCTGTTATGTAAAGTAACGAAAACAAAAACCTTAACTGAAAGTAGATGATGATAGATTGATAGGGTTGGTACTAGTGAGAGTGAGAGTTTATACGATTGTACAGCTGATTTCTTTTTTTTCTCACGCTCATAGGGAAATCAAAGGCTGGTTCGAGAAAGACCCCTGGCGTGGCCACAGCAGCAGCATGTGGAGTCAACACAACATTGTCCAAACCAAACAACACCTCAGGAACTTCTGGTTCATCCTCAAACACAACTAAACCAGACACTTGACCATCTCCTTCTCATCAATCAACTTCCCTCGTCCCACATTGATTATAGTTCCATCCTTACGTACCAAGCGACTCCATCACTTCTCTGTGTCGTCACAATGTGGTGAGTTTGGTCTGTCAAGGAGCAACAGAGGACCAGGACATCATTGTTGGCTGGCTGCTAAAGAGAGAATGTCAGAATAGTATTGATATGGAATGCTCGGTTTCTGACTTCTTGAGTTGTAAGAGATAATGCAGCCAAAGGTTCGAGTCTTTTGGCGATAAACGATCCAATACTCCCTAATCCAACTATATATCCCAACTCGCTTTCCGCTTACCTGCAACAAGACAGATGCTCTAATCTCTAAGATTAAAAAAAAAAATCCGAGAATGAATTGGTTGGACTTGGACCAGAGTATATTTCTTTCAAAGGAAATGTAAACGAAAGAATCAGTTCATGTAATAGATTTTATTGGTTAAACAAAAAGATAATCAAATCAAATCAAATCAAATCAAAACAAAAACTTTACAATTCATGCCACTAACCGATAACCGGAATCGTGTTTATCCTCTCACAAATTAGCTGCAACAAACGTAAATACGCTAAATCTTAATAATAATAAAAAACACAAACAAAACCCAAAACAACCCACAAACTTTATGAATAAACAACATTAAAATTTACTAGTAAAATAAAATAAAATGAAAGCGTGGTCATATCACATGATTGAGCAATTGCATTTTGACTCCAGCTTAGGAGGAGGTTTCAAATTCTCTCCTTTGCTAGGAGGAACTCCAACGTTACGTATCATCACTACTTCACCTGCATTTTCATCATTCTCTATTTGCATTTCTGTTTTCTCCTCTGTTTTCTCCTGCTTCTGACTCGCTTTTGCCGATTTCGAACTCTGTTTCTTCGCCTTTGTTCCACCGCCGTGTGCATAACTACCCCTGTTTGCATTTGACTTTCCCAGTACTGTCACTGTTGGATGCAATATTTCTTCTTCTGCTGGCACATCCTTTGCTCTGTCCATTGCTATTGTCGCAGCCTGGAAAACTAAATCATGAACGATGGAGCTGCAGAAAAGTATTGTATCAGTGGCTTCTTCAAGTGTGAGGCTCTTCGGCTCTTTTCGACCTGGACACTCCACAAGTACGGTTGACTCATCTGCAGAGAGCACAAAACAGATGTCTAAACTTCCGCAAGGTTGTAAGAAAATACATATAAAAAACAATAGTAAGAGCACAGTGAGATGCCATTGTCAGATGAGAGAATACAAGTAAATACCTAAAATTTCATTTACAGGAGCCAAGGAGTTGTGGTGATCCACAGAAGCATGTTCCATACTCTTCTCTGAGCAGTCATCCACTGCATTTAGATTGCACTCCGACACTGGAATTTCATCATGAACTCCTAAACCAGGTGTTTCGGGTTCACAACTCTCGGGTTCTATTTCTGAGGCTATTATGGTGGATGAACCATGATTAGGAGTTTCGTTCCCATCCTTTTCTTGTAGCTTTGAGTGATCATAGGGAGAACAGTCATCAGTGACAGGTGATGCTCCTAATTCTGATGTGCTCCTTCCATGTGAAGGTGATTCTTCTGTCTCCATGTTGCTTAGCACAGTATTGGCTACATCATCTCCATTTTCACAAAACCCATTATCGATTATCACCGGCTTATGCTCTGCTAGAGCATCAACTGCATTGGTGGAAGTACCAATTGATCCAACGCTTTCACCAAAATCAACATTCATCACATTGGTTTCTTTACATTCCGAATCTTTGAGTTCAGGGTGAGATTCTTGATGAGTTTCATCATGTGTATATGTCATTTGGGTAGCAAACACTTCAAAACTGTCTTCTGGCATGACATTTAGAGTCTGCAAGACGTGGTTTGACACGCCAGATGAAGATGACATGGTGCTCAGGGACTTGGAGTTGGTATCATACCTATGAGTCTCCATGTCAAGTGTACTCCCGCTTCGTTGTCGTACATGGCTTCCCTTTCTTATAGAGGAACCATAATCCCAAGAGGAAGATGCAGAAGCAGTTTCTGTGGAGCTTCTAAGACTAAGACTTCTATCCCTTGAATAAGAAAAGCCCTCATATGATCTGGTAAAACAACTGGAGTTATTAGCTTGAATAATGGCTGACTTCATACTGACCGATCTCTTTATAAGCAAAGGAACGTTTCCACCTTCTGTGGAACCAATCTTCACATCATGATGTTTATCAAAAAACCGAGTTTGAGTATCTTTAGTGCCTATACTCAATAGACCACAGCCAGTGGAAGACTGAGTTCCATCCTGGTGATTGAGAGTATCCCCATTTTGCTCTTCCAAAGCCCTGGAAATAGAGCTCTCGTGCAGATGATATTGTTCTTGCTCGTACGAATTATCATACTGCTCAATGTTTTCTTGTGTCTCTACAATTTCTGCCTCACCCGTAACAACAGGCAGCAATTCTAGCACATCCACCGCAGGAAGTTTTTCAACATCCGACTTCTTTTCATTGAAAATTTCCTGATACTGCTTTGAGGAATTTTCATCAACAGCTCTTGTTGTTCCAGGGGAATCTGTTTCCGCGAAATTGTGTTCCTCCCTGCAATCTGGACAAATATTTATCTCGCTTCCAGTTGCTTCAGTGGCACGATAGTGGGAACCACATCTACCACAAACCTCCATAGTTGCAAGAGCGATCCCTTCTAAAAAGTCATTTCCTACTTGAAGACTACCATGAGTCGAACTGATTTCAACATCAGAAATATGGTGGTGGACCTCCTCGTTCACGCTAGACTCGCATTCAATGGCATAACCTTGATCCATATCACCAAGCTGATCACTGAAAGAACTCTCATGACTCTCATGTCTACTACCCTCATTCGATAAATCTACCATGCCAAATGCAGTTATTTCTCCATGTTTATCAGGATAAGCCAATTTTTCAACTTCAGATTGGAATCCAGGGATTGGATCTCTCCCTTTAGTATCTACCATGAACCCTGTAACTTGGCTAGAACTTGAATTGATCCCCACTGTTGCAGAAGAATGTCTTAACATAATGTGATGGTAAGACGAACTACCTTTCCCAGAATAGATGCCTGTGGTAGGAAGGCTAGAAGCAAGAGGCCTAAACATGCTATGATGGCTTTTAGGATGATCCTGCATGAAACATGTAGATCATAAACAAAGTTTCACATATCTCTGCAGATTCAACGAGGGGAAATTACCAGAATTTCTATTGAAGCTAATGCATGCTATCTGTAATCTATGGAGGAGAGACTTTGGAATCTAAGAAATGTAACAGAAAACAAATAGAAACTTAAAGACGAGCTATTTTCGTGGTAGATAAGACAGACTGACAACAATTTTCTATGATGTGTTCTCCTAGACTGCTCGTGATGAGTGTAAACATGTTGATGCAGGCAATTTAAAACATGAACTTTTAAAAGTAATGAAAAATCATAGAATTGTGGACTATAAAGAAAAAATAAAGTGTTATGCTGCTTAATATACCATTTGACGAAGAGCAGACTCAAACGGCCTTCTCGGTGCTGAACCAGGTGACTGTAATTTTGAAGATCTAGAAGTTCTACTGTTTGGAGAAAGGCTAGCTCTCTTTGAAACTGCTCGTTCTGAGCCACGTACAGGAATAGACTGTAAAGAATGAAGATCATCATCTCCAGATGATGCTACAGAGCCTTTACTATGAGTACTAAACCGATCTCGCTCATGACTGTGAGATGAACTGACACTTCTGGAAGCACTTGGAGAAACAGATTGTCTGCTGCGTGTTGATCCTGCATCCCTGCCATTTCTGGATGCTGGTGATGAACCTCTTACATAGGATGCCGGTCGATCACCCAAAGAAGTTCGGAGATTTGGTGGTGCATCCAAGGAGAAACCAGGAATGTTTGACTGCCACACTTTTATTTTGGGTGAAGCTGAGTTGCCTCGACTAGAACTGACAGGAGAAGTCCCCCTGACAGCTGGCGATGCCATGGTAGTTGACCCAGTGCTCATCCTTCGTGAAGTTGGGGTTGGGGATCTTGATACAGGTCCTGAGGGTTTGCCTGGAGTAGGAGAAATCCGCCTAACTGGGGTAGCTGATCGTCGACCAGACGCTGGACTAGAATGGCGTGCTGAAGATGGCCTTCCCCTTATCTGCTGCATATTGTCAGCTCGAGGTGATGTGCTTAAGCGATTTGGACTTGCACTGCCCTTACTACTGCGGCGGCTCTTCTCCATCTAAACATATATATATGCATATTCAGCATAATAAATTAGGAAATGCAGAAAGATCTGATTTGAGATCAGCAGTGTTATCCATAAAATGAATTTCAATTTTGTATAGATGAATACCGTGGAAGATCTAGATAACGAAATCTGACTCTGCGGTCTCCCTCTTCTCACAACACTAGCTGATGGCGGTGCGTCATCCAACGAAGGAAAAAGTGGTGTGTCTGGGGGCGTCAGCAACCTTTCATAGATTATGCAGTAAGCTTTGTAAAACCACGACAATAGGAAACATATAGGCATCTAAGAGAGCGAAACACAAACTACTACAGTAATGTTGGGAAAAAAAACTAATGCCAACAAGAAGTTTATGGATTCAGAAGCTGTAGAAGCAAATATCTTTGAGTACTACTAATAGTAAGGAAGTTATCTAATATAAATTCAATCTAGCTTGGCCTGAAAGGTGATTATACGGATTTGTTGTAACAAGAACCAGAAAGAAAAGAAGAAACATCCAAGTTAGATATGAAAGCTACCAATCATAGTCATTCTTATCTCCCTCTGCACTCAGCAATCTGCTACTCTCTCCTTGAACAGGAATGGTGAACTCCGAAAAGTGCTTCAATTTTGTAGCTGAACATGAATGTCCACAAAAGAAGGAAAAAAGTTAATGACACAATTACCTGAACTGATTTGAAGCCAGTAAAAATAACTTACAAAATGCATCTTCGAGATCATCAGTTGACTGCAGCAAAAAATTATCTCTTTCTTTATCTTGCATCTCACTAAACAACGCAAGATCATCGTCTTTATCTCTGAATAGTATCCCATATTCAATGCTGTGTCCACGTCTATGTTTCTTCCCTGTAACTTCCCTACCAGGTGAGCATCTCAATGCTGGGGAAGGAGGCATCTCTACTTTCCTAACTACTGAAAAATGCACGACCTCTGGCCAATTCACTTCACTTCTGGCCAAGAGGCGCGACTTCTGTGTTCACATATGCATCCAAACATATATCCCCGCAGCTCAACGGTCTAAAACTGAACCACCTGAAAAGTAGCAGTAGTCATTGGTCGTTGTAACTATAGGACAATAGATAAGATGGGATCAGTTTCTGAAGACAACAAGTCAAATCTTAACACCAAACCCAGCAGCAAAACCTAAAGACCCAAAAAAATTCACAATTTTTAACTACAACTTCGTAACAGAGTAAGATTGTTCTAAAATACAAACCCTAGCTCCAATCCTTCAATTACTTGCTCTAAATAACAATTAGAGCTCGCCAAATTCAACCCTTCAGAGCAGAAGCTTGAAACTTACCAGAAATTAACCAGAAGTCTCTTGAGAAAGAGAAAGATCTCGGCTTTAAGGATCAAACCCAGGTCCTTAAAACCCGAAACTTGAGAACAAGGAAGAAGCTTAATTCCGTACAGATCAAAAGAGCAGAGACCCAACTGAGATCGATTCCATTCCCAAACTCAATTTTCGCGCAAACTTTCTTCTCTCTCTCTCGTCAGTGAAGAAAATGTAAAATTTGCTATAGCATTTAGTTTGCTTCCTGTGAAAGAAGAAGCAAATCTTCGATTCCTTGCTCTCTCTTGTTTCTGCGAACTGTCAGATTTGCTTCTTTGCACCGCAACAAAGCTGCTAATCTCTCTTTCTCCCTTTTCTCTCCTTTCTCTATTTCTCTCTCTAAAAATTCTTCAGACTTCTATTTTCTCGAGCTTTTGGGGCTTTTGTGTTTATGTGATCGTAATTATTTCTGGAAACCGTGAGCGAAGCTCTGATTAAAGGCAGAGCCTTTGGATGCAGACGAAAGAGCTCATTCTGATAACTCTTTTTTTTTTTTTTTT
>VBRH01000483.1:136187-151622 GCA_014578085.1 Cardamine resedifolia | reverse complement strand
ATTGCATTACATCACATAAAATTAAAAAGATTTATTATTGTTGCATATTATAACGTTATTACATCATTTTATTAAACATTTTTATTTAATATATGTTATAGTTGCATGTTATAACAATTAAATAACTAAAATTAAAATTTGATCTTTTATCCTTTAACAAAAAAAAGTACAAATATGAACATATAATTTTGTTTGAGTAAAACAAATACATATATAAATTGAAGGATCATGTTGTAAATAAAAAAGTGTTGCTCTAAAAATAGAGAAATGAATAGTGTTTCTCATTATTCATTTCTCTATTTTTAGAAATACTATTCATTTCTCTATTTTTAGAGCAAGATATAGAGTGTCATTGGAGCTCATTTTGCTCAAAAAATAGAAATATCTCTAAAAATAGAGCACCATTGGAGATGCTCTAAACAAGTTTGCAATAAAAGAAATGGAAATTTAATGAAAAAACCCCTCAACTTTGAACACATTCATTTTAAATTCTCAACTATTTTTTAATGAAAAATCCGCTCAACTATAATTCGTTAATAGATTTGACCATCCATATGAAATGTTGTTTTGGATGACATAAAACGTTCGAGGCGTTTGTATTTTTCATTGAAACAACAAGATTTTTAATTAAAAAAAATGCACTTTGTTTTAAGTTTAACAAATATTTTTATAACTGATCTCAGTAATGAACCATACTAGCTTTCAGATTACCGGGTTGACCACGAATCGATCTAGACCAACAACGGGTCAATAAATTAATAAATTATATTATATATTATTATATATAAATCATATATATATGTAGTTATATGTATATATATAAAGTAAAAATAACAAATGTTTAAACATTTTTAATCAAAACTAAACTTAAAAATAGTATCAAAATAATAAAAAATCATCAATAACGAAAAAACTAATTAAACATCAAAATATGAACATAAATTATTTATAATACAATACAATCAATTGTTAATCAATAAAAATTTAGAAAAAATTATTATAATACAAGAGCATTTGAAATATTAGATTTCATTATGTTAATCATAAGAAAAAAACCACAAAACATATTATTATTGTACAACATGAATTGATTATAACGATTACAAAAAAAGAAAAAAAAAAGAAAAAAATAGTCAGGGAAGATAAGACGGATAATCGTATGTACGTGCTTAAAAAGAATTGGAAAGTTATAAATGTACCTCAAATCAAATATTTTCTTTGTATCAAAAGGGTTTTAATATAAAAAAAAAAAATATTTTGAAAAAATCTGCTAACTCCCCACCCGGTCCACAAGATCGCGGGTTAATGACGATTTTTTTGTGTTTTTCTAATTCTATTATTGGCGGATTGTAACACTAAACTTGATCTGAAGTGTGTCCGGTCCAAATTAACCGGTCATATTATTTCAACATTTCACACTATCAGCGGTTTTAACATTTTCTATTGTTTTTTATTTAAAATCGTGTTGTTTATGTGATAAATGCAAACGCGTAGATGTTTTATGTCATTCAAAACAAACTTTCATCACCATAGATGAAAACTGTTTACGGAGGATAAATTTATTAACGAAATATAATTGAAGAGATTTTTCATTAGAAAAATAGTTGAGTATTTAAAAATGGATGTGTTCAAAATTGAAGGGTTTTTTTCATTAAATTCCCTAAAAGAATATGTAAACAACATTGGCATAAAACATGTCTAATTAACTTTATAGAATTGTGATTCCTTTATATGATCATCCTAGAAGTATGTAAGTGTAAATGTACACAAACGAGATGGTCAACAAATAATTTAACAATGCTATCATCATAAAAACCAAACTGAAACCGAAATCTTTCTAGAAATGCTAATCATATCAATTTAAAGATTTAACTGAAACTGAATTAGATCATCTAATGTAAATTCAGTTCAGTTTTTTGTGTTTGGGGTTTGGTCCACTCTAGCCTTGCTTATTAAGGGTTAAGGACCGTAAAACAAAAGGCTAAATGGGTTAAAATGCCTTTAACGTTGATCCAATAGACATAGCATACCAAATATTAAAATCCACACGATGGGGTGCGGAAGAATTATTTATTTATTTTAACAACAAAAAAAATCCACACGATGGCAAAAGGTATGACCATAAGACAATCCTTTTAATTAATAAGCTTAGGTGTAAGCATATTAAAACCTATATATTTCATAAATAAAGATTAATAATAAAAAAATAAGGTGCCAAATGATTGTCTCTGGCAATCCGAATGGTGTTAGTTGACAAATGTATGTTTCAATCATGTGGCTACCTTCTTTGTTGAGATGTCAACTTTAGTTCAATTAATTTTTTTCTCCTAAAACATGAATGAATATTGCATTTGTCGTTTTGGTGATCACTAATGACGTGTCAAAACTTGGCTTATCATATAAACAAACAATGCTTTTTGGGCTGATGATCCCGCGTTCGTCTCTTGTTAAAATTTCACATCGCTAAAGATACAAATTATATAGGTCTGAAACATAAACACATATAGCGTATCATCTAGCAGATTATTATTTTTGTTATCATGGAAGAAATTAACCAAATTCAACACGTAGTTATTTTTGAAAAAATTCAAACGGTTAAAGCATCGTATTGTTATAAATAATAAAAGAAAATCATTTATAAAATAAGATATAAGAAGATTTATAGAAATATAGTTATGCTTCAGTAATAGTAATTATAAAAATAACAACATCGATCAAATTCTGATTTAGTAGTAACACATAGCTTTTGCTTGGATTTCTAAATCAGTTAAAATCTATGATCAATAAACTTTCCAGTTGGGTTAGTTTATTAATTATTAGGAGTTGGGTTAAATTCTCAAACCAACAAAAATTAAATAAACAGAGGAGGCAGCTTGGTTCTCATGAATTTAACTCGTTGGTTTACCGGAGAATATTCTCTTTGAGATGCTTTGGTTTGAGATTTAGTTTCCTTCTCTCGATTTTTGCTTTTGGTTGTCTTGAGTCTTGACCTCTGGGACTTTGCAGAAGAAAGATCAACAAAAATCGTATCTTAGGGTTTTGGAGCTGAATCGATCGAGCTCGGGGCATATAATCTGATAGATTCCAGGAGAATCAGAAGACGAGATGCTAGGAGAATGTGGGAGGCTATCAAACACAGAGAAACCGGTCAAATTCGTTCTAATTCCTTCGCCAATCGACTCAAATCCCGCCGGATTTTGTCTCTTCAGCTCTCTAATCGAAAAGATTTCGTTTCTCCTCATCGTGGCTCCGTCAACTCCCTTCAGGTTCTCTCATATTTTTTTTGCTGAGAAATTCGATGAGATCACTTAATATTGTTTCCTATTTTAGTTTTGTTCTATGACTGACTATCATCAGTAAGCATATTAGACTATGGGTATGTATGATTAAGAACATGGACTGAATCTAGTTTATGTGGTGTTGCTGCTACTTCTAGAGTATTCATATTTGAGTAGCTAGTGTTGTTTTGCTTCCTTGATAATGTGAAATTGTGAATTGATCCTTTTGCTATGAGGCAGAGACACGCTTTGGGAGTGGTTGTTTACTTTATATTAATAACTATTGTCATCAGGTTGATTTGACAGAGGGGAGATATCTACTCTCTGGATCATCAGATGGTTCAGCTGCGGTGTTTGATGTTCAACGGGCCACTGATTTCGAGGCAAGTGGTCTTATTGCCAAGCACAAGTGTATATTTACTGTCGACAAGCAACATGAAAATGGACATAAATATGCCATATCCTCTGCCATTTGGTATCCCATTGACACTGGGCTGTTCATTACAGGTTCTTATGATCATTACGTAAAAGTCTGGGATACCAATACTTCACAGGTACCAAATTCTATTTGCGAAACGTGTTGCACTTTCGATTTTCATGTTTTTTTCCTAGCTTCTCTAATTTTGTCCTTTGATATGTTTTAGGCGGTTGTGGATTTTAAAATGCCTGGAAAGGTTTATAGAACTGCCATGTCTTCTTTGGCAATGTCTCACACGTTAATTGCTGCTGGAACTGAAGATGTGCAGGTTCGCCTCTGTGATATAGCTTCTGGGGCATTCGCTCACACGTTATCTGGTCACCGTGGTATGTTACTACTACTAGACTCGTGCTTTTTCGCATATCCAAATTTTTTAATCTAAAAACCTAAAAACAGGCTACAAAATGTTCCTATTTTTCATGATATGCTAGACGGTGTTATGTCAGTGGAATGGTCTACATCCAGCGAGTGGATTCTGTATACTGGGGGGTGTGATGGTGCAATACGGTTTTGGGACATTAGACGTGCTGGATGTTTCCGTGTTCTAGATCAATCACTAACACAACTTGGGGTTCGACCACCAATTTTAAAGCAAAAAGCGGTTAGCATTAAGGTTTGTTCCTGAAACTTGTACCTTCTCTTCACTGCTTTAAATTTCTTGAAAAGACAAGTTATAAGTTTCGACTGTTTAAATTCCCTGTTAGAAGTCTGTAAATTTAATCTGGCATCTCTTCTTATATGTTTAGATGCATCTGTGTAAGAGTGTAATTTTGTGTAAGTGACATGCGAGTGAGAGCTAGCCAATTTTGTGTGAAGATTTTCAAACTGGAGTTTTCTAAAAGACAACATCTGACACGAAGAATGGATTATCAATATCTGTTTTATATGAGAGGAAATTCCTTTAGTAATTTAATCATCCTCTCGTACAGGTTCCAGCTGCAAAATCTTCTCCGGGGGGCCAAAATAGGTTGAAGACACTACAGAGTAAACACACGGGCAGCCAGATTGTGAAGGGATCATCTAGCGCTAAAGCTTCAGTGGAAAAATCTCGACAGAAGAGGCTTCACCCTGGAATGTTATCTACTCTAGATCGCGCTACAGCTCATTATGGTGTTGTCACTGGCTTGAAGGCAACTAACAATGGGATGTATCTTCTTAGTGCTGGTAAGATTCTTATTGTCATGGCTAGTTTCTTTGTTCTTTAGGTTATAACTCTGTCACAAACTGGTATAGGCGGCATCTGCTGATTAAATCTTATATTTACATGCCTCTCTAGTGATTTTATATGATTAGCAAAAAAAAGTAGGTTGTTTTAGCTTGCCTCTCTACTCTCTAGTGATTTTAGCATGAACCACTACGAAGTGGAAGTGATATCTTAGGGGTTTAAGCATCAAGTGAACTAAATCAATTTGTTGTTGTAAGAACTTATTACCAGTGTGCTCCTCTCTTACTGCAGTTAAGAGTCTAATTGCTATCCTATTTGCATATTATGTTTCAGGGTCGGATTCAAGAATAAGATTGTGGGATATTGAATCTGGACGCAATACCCTGTTGAACTTTGAAACTGGACGCATCCAAACCAACAAAGCAATTCAATTAGATACGAGCGATGATCCAGCTCTTGTATTTGTTCCGTGCATGAAGACTGTGAAGGTAGTCACCAACTTACTATGGTATCAGCAAAATATTTTCACTATGTGACTTGCATTATTCAAAAATTTGTGCTGCAATTGTATATAAGGCTTGTGACATGTGGTCGGGTAGAGCAAAACTGATGCTTCGTGGACACTTTGAAAGCGTGAACAGTTGCTGCTTTAATTCCAGTGATCAGGTATGTAACACCCCGGTTTCAGAAAATATGGTGGTGCATGTGGAGAAGCTTAAAAGAATTGATTTGGCTACCTATGTCACCAAAGTGCACTTATATTTTCCGTCACTTATCCCATCAGAACTCTGCAGTTAAGCGTGTTTGGGCTGGAGTAACTCAATAATCTTTAGAATCTTCTCTAGTCTTGCTAGTCATTTACTTTTTAAGTTTGCTAGAACACATCTCTAAATTCGAATGACTTGTTATACCTCCTCATAGGAACTATACACAAGTGGCGCAGATAGACAAATACTTGTGTGGTCACCAGGCGGATCCGTGGAAGGGGAAATGGTTAAGCTAATTCTATCACTAGTTCAAATTCTTCTGTATTAGAGATTGATTACACGAGTCCTGTTGTGGATGTCTCTTTGATCAAAGATTATGTCCATTGCAGGTGCATGATGAAGTAGCCGAAGATAAAGACAACTGGAGCGACTGAGAAAACAAGTTTCGGGAAGTCTTTTATCTTGGTCTGTAAAATTCGATGTGCATTGTTTTCAGTTTAGTCTTGACAAACTCATATTACTACTATACTCGGGTTTTGATTGTTTATAAAGTATCTCGGTTATAATTCGGTTTTCAATTACAATATATGAATTCGGTAAACAGAAACATTTGTTAGTTAATTAGAGTTGATAAGTTGATACTGCTAAAATGCAGTTTATGACCTATGAAGATTAAACTCGTGGAAAACAAAAATAAGGGTGTTCAACTTTGGATTCACTGAGTCAATCCGAACCGAATAAAAAAAGATCGACTCGAAGACCAAAACGAATCTTTGTTGGACGAAGACCATAAATTTGTAATTATATATATATAAATATATATATTTATATATATATATTTTAAAGTTTAAAATAATTAAAATGTCTTTTGAAGTTTGAACACAGTTCATTTTAGGATTTATTTGCAAAGAATGACATAATTTGGGTCATACTTGCTAAAATGATGCGGGCCATGCGGCAGCATTTTCGTAAATATCGTGTATTAACAAATTTTACTTTATTTTATCTTGTTATACACTATTGACTATTTTACATAAAAAAAAAGTTTTTCACATTATTAACAAAAATAACACCACGTCGTTTCATCATATATGAGACATAATTATGTTTATTTTAGGAAATAAACCCCTTCATTCAATATTTAATAAATGAATATAGTAATATAAACAGATTTGATACAAAACAACTAGATTCGTTCTAGTAGAATTTTATAACTTAAAGATGATGATGATAATCTATTTTATTTTTGATTCCATATTCTAATTATTATTTTGGGAAATTCTATGGACAAAATAAAGAATATAACAACTTTCTCATTTATTATTGTTTCGAAGTCAAGTCAGCAAATAAAAAGTTAAGTTAGCTTTGACTTTATTGACCCGCCGAGTCATCTCTGAGTAAATGCGTTTCAGAAAGAAAAGAAAAACACCATCGCCATGAGAAATTTCAGAAGTTGCAGAGGAAACTTCTACGAAGCTCACTTAGTGCGAGAGACGACGCGTCAACCAACGATATCTCTTGAAAAAAACAAAAGGTTAAAAAGCTCCATTGAAACTTCACTGTTTCTTCCTTATTTTCTCAGTGACTACTTGTTATATATAATAATAATCTTCTGCCTTCTCGATTTACGAGATCCTTGATTCTCTCTTTCTCTAATCTATCTCCTTTGAAGTAGCTGCGAATTGACTCGTTGTTTGAGAGTAAGCTGAGGAAATGGAGAACTACTTGAACGAAAACTTCGGCGATGTGAAGCCGAAGAACTCGTCCGATGAGGCGTTGCAGCGTTGGAGGAAGCTCTGCTGGATCGTGAAGAATCCTAAGAGGAGATTCAGATTCACCGCTAATCTTTCCAAGCGTTCCGAGGCGGAGGCTATTCGGCGTTCCAATCAGGTGCGCGTCTTTCTTCCGAGTTTGGTTTACTACTGAAACAAATCTTTCTATTTCTGCTTATTTACTGTTGGAGATCTAAGTGATCTCTTGATTCAAACACATTCCTAGTTTTCGTTTGGTTTTGAATCTTCGATGGGATCTTAGTGAAGCTCGTTTTAGTATCTGCTTAATGGTTTTTCCCCTCACTAGGAATGACTGAGATTGTATCGTTCGTGGTGTTTGTCAGTAACAACGTTCAGGGAATTTCTGCCTTGGACCTCCTCATCTGTGGGAGTCTCCCTTAAAAATATACATATATGAAATAAGTAGCAAATAAACATGATACTTTGTACATAAATGGTGTTTGGTTCTCCAAATTTGTTAATTCATTTCAAGCGTTGTGTTTCTAATCCAGTCTTCTCTGTAGTTTGTACAAAAACACGCTTTAAAGGAGAGATAATAGTATAAAGGCTAACTGTTCATTTGTGCTTTCTTCTAATACTATTTTTCTTTGTCAACCTTATGAATGCAGGAAAAATTTCGAGTGGCGGTCTTAGTTTCACAAGCTGCACTTCAATTCATTAGTAGTGAGAATAGACTACTCCCCTAGTTGTTATTCAATATGTATTTTCCTTTCCTTAACAGAGAATGTATTGCGTGCTTACAGGCTTAAAGTTGTCCAGTGAGTACACAGTACCTGAACAAGTAAGAAAAGCAGGTTTTGAGATTTGTCCTGATGAGTTGGGGTCAATTGTAGAGGGCCACGATGTGAAAAAGTTGAAAACCCATGGTGGAACTGAGGGCATCACAGAAAAACTCTCCACATCTATTACTAGTGGAATTGGTACATCTGAAGACTTGCTGAGTCTAAGAAAAGAAATTTATGGAATCAACCAATTCACAGAATGCCCCATTCGTGGCTTTTGGGTTTTTGTTTGGGAAGCCCTTCAGGATACCACCCTCATGATTCTTGCTGCATGTGCTTTTGTTTCGCTTATAGTTGGGATACTGATGGAAGGGTGGCCAATTGGTGCCCATGACGGACTTGGTATAGTGGCGAGTATTCTGCTTGTTGTGTTTGTCACTGCCACCAGTGATTATAGGCAATCCCTGCAATTCAAGGACCTGGATGCAGAGAAGAAAAAGATTGTGGTTCAGGTTACCAGAGACAAGATGAGGCAAAAAATCTCAATATATGATCTACTGCCTGGTGATATTGTTCACCTTGGCATTGGAGACCAGGTTCCGGCTGATGGGCTTTTTATGTCAGGTTTTTCTGTTCTGATTAATGAGTCGAGCTTGACTGGAGAAAGTGAACCGGTTAGTGTCAGTGCGGAATACCCCTTTCTTCTCTCTGGTACCAAGGTTCAGGATGGATCTTGCAAAATGTTGGTGACTACAGTTGGAATGAGGACTCAATGGGGAAAACTGATGGCTACACTAAGTGAAGGCGGTGATGATGAGACACCTTTGCAAGTAAAACTAAATGGTGTGGCTACCATCATTGGTAAAATAGGTCTATTTTTCGCTGTCATTACGTTTGCTGTTTTGGTTCATGGATTGGCTACTCAGAAGCTCCAAGATGGTTCTCACTGGGTCTGGACTGGTGATGAATTGATGGCAATGCTGGAATATTTTGCTGTTGCTGTAACAATTGTTGTGGTTGCAGTCCCAGAGGGTCTGCCATTAGCTGTGACATTAAGTCTTGCTTTTGCCATGAAAAAGATGATGAATGACAAAGCGCTAGTACGCAATCTAGCTGCTTGTGAGACGATGGGATCTGCGACAACTATTTGTAGCGACAAGACTGGAACTCTGACAACAAATCACATGACAGTTGTAAAAGCCTGCATCTGTGAGCAAGCCAAAGAGGTTAATGGTTCTGATGCTGCTATGAAATTTGCCTCTATTATCCCTGAGTCTGCTGTAAAACTTCTACTGCAATCTATATTTACTAACACTGGTGGTGAGATTGTTGTGGGCAAAGGAAACAAAACCAAGATACTGGGAACACCCACAGAAACTGCTCTGTTAGAATTTGGGTTGTCACTTGGAGGGGACTTTCAAGAAGTAAGACAAGCCTCAAACCTTGTGAAAGTTGAGCCCTTTAACTCTACAAAGAAAAGAATGGGAGTTGTCATTGAGCTGCCTGAAGGACATTTCCGGGCGCATTGTAAGGGTGCTTCTGAGATAGTTTTAGATGCCTGTGATAAGTACATCAACAAAGATGGTGAAGTTGTTCCCCTTGATGAAGAATCTACCAGTCACCTAAAGAACGTAATTGAGGAATTTGCTAGTGAATCACTTCGAACTCTTTGCCTCACTTATATCGAAATTGGTGATGAATTCTCATTAGAAGCTCCTATTCCGAGTGGAGGATACACTTGTATAGGTATTGTGGGCATCAAAGACCCTGTCCGCCCTGGTGTCAAGGAGTCTGTTGCGATTTGTAAATCTGCTGGCATCACTGTCAGAATGGTGACGGGAGATAACATTACTACTGCGAAGGCCATAGCCAGGGAGTGTGGGATATTGACTGATGACGGCATAGCTATCGAAGGCCCTGAATTCCGGGAGAAAAGTGAAGAGGAACTGCTCAAGTTAATCCCAAAATTGCAGGTGATTGTCTGCCAAACACAAGTTACTAGTATTGATAATACTTCAGAACCAATTGATCTGCCACAGGAAACAAACTCTCAGTTACATTTGCATCATCTTCCTGATTCTAACAAATTCCTTAGGACAGACTCTTGTACAAGGGATTCAAGTATTAATTTCCTTCTTGCAGGTAATGGCACGATCGTCGCCCATGGATAAGCATACATTGGTGAGACTCCTCCGTACAACGTTTCAGGAAGTCGTTGCGGTGACAGGCGATGGAACAAATGATGCTCCAGCACTTCATGAAGCTGATATTGGACTTGCAATGGGCATTTCTGGAACTGAGGTGTGTCCTCAGTCTTCCTTGTCCTTATTTCATTATCTAGTTTATGAGAAAATGTCTCGAGTAAATAATACTCTGGACTGTGCATAAAACTCAAGTCTGGATAACAACATTTAACATAGTTTATTTCCCAATTTTCGTAGGTGGCAAAAGAGAGTTCGGATGTGATTATCCTAGATGATAACTTCTCAACGATTGTCACAGTGGCCAAATGGGGCCGTTCTGTGTACATAAACATTCAGAAATTTGTCCAGTTCCAGCTGACAGTAAACGTTGTGGCTCTTATTGTCAACTTCTTATCAGCCTGCCTTACTGGTTAGTTCCAAATTCCAAACCACATTTCTCTGTCCCTTGTTTAGAAAACCAATCTCCTCAGGGATTGTAACTAACTTCTCTATTGCAACGATTTGCTACTGTGTGTCAGGAAACGCGCCTTTGACAGCTGTCCAACTACTGTGGGTTAACATGATAATGGACACACTTGGAGCACTCGCATTAGCGACTGAACCACCACAGGATGATCTGATGAAGAGATCTCCAGTGGGAAGGAAAGGAAACTTCATAAGTAATGTAATGTGGAGGAACATCCTCGGTCAGTCACTATACCAGCTTGTCATCATATGGTGTCTTCAAACAAAGGGAAAGACGATGTTTGGTCTCGAAGGCCCTGGCTCTGATCTAACACTCAATACCCTTATCTTCAACACCTTTGTCTTTTGCCAGGTAAACTTCTTGCGCCACAATCTAACAAAGAAACAACTAGCATTGACCATAACCATGTTGGCGTCTTTATATCTTTATTTTTTACTTCAGGTATTCAATGAGATAAGCTCGAGGGAAATGGAAAAAATTGATGTGTTGAAGGGGATACTAAAGAACTACGTATTCGTGATGGTTCTAACGTGTACAGTGGTGTTCCAAGTAATCATAATCGAGCTACTGGGTACATTTGCGGATACAACAACACTAAATTGGGGACAATGGTTCGTTAGCATCATGCTAGGGTTCCTTGGCATGCCTGTTGCTGCTGCCTTGAAGATGATCCCTGTTGGTTCACATTAAGATACACATTTTATATGTAATTCCTTATGCCGCACCTTAGACATTAAAAGGTACCATTTTTTTCTCCGGCCTTTGGAAGTTTGATATCCCAAGATGGCCTTGGAAACTAAAGATACATGGCTTTTTCCTGTTTTTTCATTTTGGGCAAATGTACAAGTGATATGAAGAGCACTTGCTTCGTAAATATTAATGCTGTGGAACTTGTTACTCTTTATCTTTTGTTCTTTTATTGGATACCTTTACTGAAAGAGTGAAACGTGACAATGGTCCTGATTTTGGGTAGAGAAACTGTTCACATTTTGTTTGTTTATACATAGCTTAAACTTCTATAAAACCGAAAACTAAGAAATTCGTACCCAACTTAAAACTAAGAAATTCGTACCCAACTTATAACGAGAACCATGTAACAAATGATTAACACAGACAAACACAATTCCGAGTCTCAACTCAAATTACAATTGGTATATGGCTCTCTAATAGAAAAAATTGTTGAATCATAGGAATAATAACACTCGATAGTTGAAAACTGTTCTAAATGAAAAAGAGAGCTCAAAGTGATCTAACAATGATGAGACAAATAGTGAAAAGAACATGAAACAGCAAAAGTGTGTAATGATACAACAACACCACTGTCCAAAGCAGTAAATGAGTTTGCAGAGCTTCAAAATCAATTGTAAATCAGTGATTCATCCTCCACCGTGGCTGTCGCTGCGTAATGCCCAACGTTCATATTCTGCATCACAGTTGCATTTACTTATTATATATTCTCTACACAACAAAATTTCCAGAGAAGACTAACAACAACAATTTATAATACCTTAGCGAACATCCTCTGCTTGGTCAGGTACTGCGTTCTTGCTTTGTTTAGAGCTGAGTTTGGTGATTTAAACAACCTCTGCAACAAAATAATCGCAAATTCAGTTTTGTTAACACAGATTGTGCAATGCGGAAAAGAACATAGACACGCATATTACAGTCTGATGCATATTTCTAATATGTAGATACAAAAAATCAGAAATAATCTCTGCCTATCAATGGAAGGAACAAAGATGAATGCAGAGCCACAAACATACCTTTTCGTCATTAGACATACGAGAATTTCCTCCACCAAACTTCTTTTTTGGAGTGAAACTAAAAACATCATGAAGGAATTCATTCTCCTGATTGCACAATTGTATGAAACAGTAAAGCGTCAGCTTTCAAGGAAAGAACACCTAAGAAAAGGAGAATAGGAAAACAGACCTGCATATGCTTGATAAAGCCACCCCCAAGGAAATGCTTCAAATAATTTAACTGTTAAAACACAACATGTATATGTTAAAACCAGTCACAAGAAAAAGAGACAAGTCCCATAAAGATTGAGATAAACCTGTATCATCTGATACCACGTTGCCGTCTGTAAAGAGTCCCCTCCAACCTTTGTCGAGGTTTCAGGTGCGTATCCATCCTAATCATCATTTTTTAAGAATTCATATAAAATCCAACCAGAAGAGTCAGCATCGGAGAATATATCATTCAAAAGGTGAAAGTATACCTCAAAAAATTCAACAAGATCTTTGAACAAATTTCGTTGGGTGTTGAGATCTTTCTTAGCAGAACCTTTACCACCTGCCTCTGCAGAGAGGTCTCTAACTTGTTTAGTGATTTTAGCTTTCAAGCCATGCATGTGCATCAATGCTTCCTGAGACACACTTCCTTCTTTCACTGTTCCATTAGCAGACCCTTTGACTTCAGCAGACAACTTCTCTAGAGTTCCCAACTCAAATATCAGTGCAAGAGCTTCACCAGCAGCTATACGTACAGATCGGTCATCCTTTTCCAATAGTGAAGAGAGATAAGTTACGATCCTGCAATGACAATAACATCTTATCAGCTTATATCCACGAATAGGTAAGACTAGATCAAAGAAAACCTTGACGCTCAACTTACTCTTGCCAAACTTTAGGACCTAGCGTCCAATGATCAACTGTTGTGAGTAGAAACGCCCAGGAAGAGACAACGGCGGTTATTACAGCAGGTGAAGGTTTAGTTGCAACAACCTACATAAAGTTCAACTTACATGTGAGCCTGTTTTATACATTCTTAATCAACCAAATTGATGAGAAAGAGTAGGATGCATACATTAGAACCTAGTTTGGGGTGAATCATTTGCCAGATTATTTGCATCGATCTCTCGGTTTGCTCTGGATCAGTCCCGCCAACAAAGGTTATGATTGCTAAACACTCGAGTATCTACAGTGAAATGGCAGGATATCAAAAAACGTAAATCCAAGATGAACCTTATTTAGAAACCTGTAACGGAATAACAAGATGCTCAATTATCAAATCATTCATACCGAAGTGATTTTCAAGGACTCACGACCAGATTTAAGGGCTTGAGAAAGAGGAGTGACAGATTCTTCCAAAATCTCTTGTGCTTGATCCCCGAGTCCAACAGTTAAAGCTAGCAACCCTGCAAACACCACGATTAACTGTTAATACGACTTGATAAAAAGGCTGAAGGTGATGCATGAGTTGTCCATTACTCAAGTCAAGAGTCTAACCAATAACATGAGATGCTAACGCGGTCTCCTTAGTAGACCCTTTCTTAGTGCAGTGTAAACACTGATGCAATAAAGTAGCAAACCTGCATCATCAAGAAGATACACAAAACCAATAATCAGGTGTCATCAATATATTTGAAGTGGATTGTTAAACTAAAAAGGGAATGAGTATGAGATGGTTACTTCTTTTCCACAAACTCATGCTGTAACTCGCTGTTGAAAGCATCAACAATGGAGGCCAAAGCTTGCTCTCTCGTAGAACTCCTTTCGCATCCACAAAAGAATCAAAATATCAGTTTTTGAGCATTCAAAATCAAGAAAAGCACATTAAAAAAGAACTCAGCTTTTGAAAACAGAAACAAACCTTTTCTCATAGAGAGCATCAAGGGATTGATCCAACAAAGCATCTTTGTGAACTTGAACTTCATCCATACCAGGATTCAACACTCTTTCAGATTGCATGGTGGAGGAAGAGCTTACACTACTTGTATCATCGTCACTATCAAACATGGTCGCGTTCTTACGCTGAGATTCTGCAAAAAAAAATCCACCAAAATTGAATCAAATCAACTTCCCAACGAGAACAAGATTCCAAATTTATAAAGCAAAACGCGGATCAATTATAAACCCAATTCAACCCTAAAAAGAAACAAATCCAGGTGAAATTTAATCAATTAAGATTCAAAATCAAGAGCAAAAAGCTTACTCCTCCCCATGATTATCTTATCGGCGGCTGATTCTTTCTACGAAATTTTTTTTTTAAAAAAAGCGACAAAAATGGAGTTATCAAAGAAGCTGAAAACTACGCGAAGAAGAAGGATCGAAAACAACAGAAGAAGGAATCGAAGCGCGAAAACTACAAAAGAAGAGCAACAAAAGTGGAGAAGAAGAAAACGAGGATGAATGAAATCGGAGAGGCGATTTATCCATTAAAGAGGCGATTTCGTTAAGGGGAAGAGAAGAGAGAGGTCGAGAGAGAGTTTCAGACTTTTCGTCAAAGAAGAAAACGTGAGGATCAAAGTGTTAATTGTTAAAAGAGTATTTATATATAGGAGACAGAGAGAGGCGTCGATGAGTGACTCTCTCGTCTCTTCTCTATTCGGTGAAAAATGGGACAAGAATCATCCTCATTCACATCTATGGAATATCCTCTTACACGTGGCTCATCTTTCGCCGTTGGATTGTAACTTGCCGACGTAACTATGATTTTAGTTTCCTTTTTTGTTTTTGTTCATTGATTTTAATTTCTCTTTTTTTTTATATATAAAATAGTTTTTCCATTTTTTTTCTGATAAAAACTTAGAGTTTTTCCATTCGAGACGTTTTTATAGTTTTACATTCATTGATTCCTGTTTTCCTGATCGGGAATGATTTCACTTGAAATAAACG
>VBRH01000483.1:122353-135233 GCA_014578085.1 Cardamine resedifolia | reverse complement strand
ATATATATATATATATATATTGATATTTAATTAGTTAATTACTTTGAAATTAAACTAAAGACTTATCACGTAAGCTTTCGTTTAATTTATGTCTCTCTTTTTCTCTATCTAATAATAGTCATCACGTTATTCACGTATGTGTCCCTTATATAACAAGTGCATTAAGCTCCCAATCTAAAATTTGATTAGCTAACGTGAATATCCTTTTCCACTTAGGTTAGGATTTGACTTTCATTTTTCTTTTTACTTATCTATCTCGTTGTATATTAAATAATCACGTGAGCTACGTAGACCTCACAAACCGTATATTTGCTTCTACACTCGTTATCTAACACATAAAAAATATATATAAATAACTTAGACAAAGTGAGTTTGATTGGAATGGTTATAATTACTGTTGCATAGCATATATATATCAAACGAAACTTGTTTGACCGAAAGGGAATAATACCCCAGTTTTCTTCTTTTAATTACCAGAAACAAGCATTACAATCAAATCAAGTATTGATTTTGTAAACCATTTAAGTTTCTCTCCTGTATCCCCCAAAAAGAAAGAAAGTAGTGTGCTTGTGTTATGTTTTTAAAACTTCTAGAAACCAGAAATACTAGCAATGTGTTTCTTCATAGCTCTATCTTTATGATTATGATTTCTCCCACCACCACCTCCTCCCCTTCCTCGTCCCCTTCCTCGACCCCTTCCTCCTCCATTCTCCGCCTCTGTAGTAATCTCCGAGTTGTTAATACTCTCATTACCCTTCTCTTGCTGTTGCTCTCTGTTCGCCACTCCTCTTCCTCTTCCCCTTCCTCCTCTCCAGTTTCTCCCATTCTCTCTTCCATCGTTAGCGTTCACGTTCACATTAGCCTGACCCTTCTCATCTCTCTGCCCCTGATACTCTGTAAGATTTCTAACTGCCCCGAGAGGAATGTTTCCTCCACGTCCTAATCCAAGTATCTTATCTGCCTCGGCTTCATTTACCAGCGAAGCTTCGTTTGAGTTTGCAACTGCAACAGCGCCTGCCACTTTGTAACTGTAGTTCTTACCATCTTTCACATAGAATTGAGGATTCTTTCTGCCACCCCACTTTGGACCAGCAGCGGGTTCGGATCCTGCTGATTCAGCTCTGTTACCGAATGATCCACTTTCTTCGGTGCCTGATTCCACTACGCTCAAGCCCAGATCATCAAAAGAATCATCATATTCATCGTCGTATTCATATTGTGCAAGTAAGGCAGCATTCCTCTCTCTGTCGGTTTCTTTTCTTGCATCGAGAATTTTGTAGTTTGGAGTATCATCCTTTGGCTTTCTGACAAATCTGCCAACCATTGTGGATGAGGCTGATGAAGCTGGAAGCGAGGGACGTGTGATCGGTTGCTCTGTGTACATATGAGAGCTACTAGTGTCAGATTCGATTAGCTTTCCTTTCCCTTTGTCTTTGCTTTTAAGAGTTGGAGCAGATTTAGGTTGTGGCATTGTCTCCAGTGAAGTATCCAATCCCTGCAAATCCTCATGGAGTGTTCCTTCAAGGATCCTCTGTATAACTTCTTCTGGATTTTGGTTATAGGCTTCAAGACACGCAGCTAAATAACCGTTCCCATACTCAGGGAATATGTCTTTTATTTGGCTGATTTTTGATTGCATAACTACTGCATTTTCATCCATAAGCTCTTTGGTGTTTTCAACCCCAGTTAGAAGAAGCGGTGACTCCTTCATAGAGACAGTATCAGCAGAATGCAACATGATCATTGACAAATATTGAAGCTGCTCATCTTCCATAGACACCCATCCTGCATAGAAACCAATAGGAAACTGCTTTAGACCATACTGCTTATAACTCCTGGCATTAAGAAAAAAAGAGCTAGTTTTTGCAGAAATGTTCACATTAGTTTCACTAGCTAACAGTGGAGTTAATGTGCTGCTTATTTCACCTTCAGTGAACTACAAAATCTATCCTAACAGAGCATACGTACTAAAGACTGGAACCGACTTTGACATGGAAAATTAGGTAACAGCTGAGCAGAACCAGATTGTGCGAGAAAATACCTGCATTCTGTAAACTCCTAAGTCTATCAATTATTCTGTAATTCTTCTCAATCTTTTGGAGTAATCGGTTCTTGCTTTCCAGTGACTGCTCAGAAACTCCACTGATCTCCCTGAGTGTTTGAATCAATATATCTGCCCTTACCATAGGGTCCTCTACTCTAGAGGGGAACATCTTTGTGACAGCTGGAATCAAAGTTTCGTGATTGAACAAATCACTGCTGAGATAACAGATATCTAAGATTTTCCAACTTAAACTTCCTATCCTTGTTGATAACATGTATAAACTTGTCGATATGTCTGAAAGAGAATAATGATCTCCATCATTGAACAAGACCTGGAAGCCACGATGAAGTGATGGAAGCAATGAATCATGCAACCGAACAAGGCTACGGAGAAGTTCATCGCTCCCATAACTGCACAGATCAATTTAGGTTATGATCAAAAGAAATCCAAAAAAAAAGGACCAGATATAGATCACTACTAGCAACCATGAGAAGCTCATACTGCAACATAATACAAAATCCAGTAACAGATGATTCATGTCACGAAATCCTTAGTGATAATGCAAGACTTTGGATGTTACTACTCAGAGTACATCTATAACTGTTTCTCTGGCCTTCAAGAAGTGTTCTCTCACAAGAGAAATTGAAAGATTTAGACAGCAGATGGTACATACCTTGTCTCAATAGGGCATGCCAACATTAAAGCTGCGGGTTTATAAGCAGAAATGAAAGCATCCAAAGACACAACTCCATCATTAATGAAGTCCATAACCTAATCAGATAGCAAGATACATTAGCACAGATGCATCACATGCCCTCGCACTATTAACAAGCAAAATTTTGTGATTCTTTAAAAATATATATTACAATAATATACAGCAAGGGAATAAAGTGACAATAAACTATATGGCACGCAATATTTTGAATAGTTGATACTGCTCGTCCAAGATAAGACAATAATAGCACAGAAGCACCAGAAACTTAAATGCTACTAGTATGATGTGCCTGCAGAAGCAAATGCTAAATCGTAACAATGTAAAATCAAAGTAACAACAGAGAAATTTTCAGGAAAAAGGAGGGGAATTCACCTCCAAAAGGTCAGACTGGAGTTGTCTACGTCCATGGTCTTCACTATCTGCGCTTGATAACGTCTGCAGATAAGAACAGTTAGAAGAAATACAGATCCAAGGAAAAGAAGATGAAAACTAATAAAAATAAGAATTTTGAGAACAAGAATATTAAATTTAACACTTGATGTGATCTTATTATATACACAGCTTGAAACCATTTCTAATATATCCCAAAATGGAGTAATTGAAATCAAATACAAATAACATACCTCCAAAGATGAGGTGCAACGGTGATGCATTGTGTGCAGGATGCCCAAGAAATGAGACAACATCACATTCAAACTTTCAGGAATCTCGGTTTGTGAATTCACAGCATTCTCAATCTGGGGAAAGGGGGAATTAGATTAGCAAAAGAGTAGAAGATTATCTCAGCTTTAACATCTAGTGGCAATTACGATCCCAGGATGTTAAATGTCACAGGGAAAAAATTCCTAGCCTAGTTATACACAGAGATAAGATATTATCTCAGCTTTCAGATCAAGGTAATTCTCATGGAATGACTTACTAATGTTTTTGTGAGCTCTGCATTCTCATGTCCATATATAGCACATATATCCAATAACTTTGGCAAGTCCAGCAACTTCTTTTCCTGCAAGAGAACTACAAACAAAATTGGTGAACAGCTGTAAGCAATAAAACAGTCTCAAACAAAACCCACAACACTCCCCAGGCACAACAAAAAGCATACAAGAAATGTTTTGAGAATAATCAGAAACTACAGCTCAATGACGAACTCATTTCATCATAGAAATTCTTGATCAAAGAGACTGACAACTCTCACTACTCAATTCTTACAACAAATCCCAATATATCCCAATTTATAGAATAGTAAAGGCAGCTTACACCAAGGATGAGATATGAAATTCTAGCGTAAGATTTAGTAACTTGGAGGAATTACATAATATAAACATTAGATCAAAATAAATAACAACTGAACAGAATGAGCATAGACAAAGAGCAAAAGGCCACCTTCATGATCCTTCTGACTGAGGCTATCAGCAGCTCGAGCACCAGGATCCCTATTGGACGATCTGCCACAACATACATACACACAAACTCCTTAAAAAGACTATTCGACATAAATAGTAAAGAAAATCCATGGGGTTAATGGAAACAAGCCGCGACTCACATTCTATACAAGACCATGAAAACACGGCGGCATAACTCGAGTTCTCCAACAATAACGCCAGCAACAATTCCCTTAACGCCATGAAAAGGAAAATCATACCATCTGCTTCTAAACTGCAGGAAGCTATCCAAAAAATCATGCAACGATGCATCACTAGCCACTGTCATTAATCAAGACAAGTCACATCAGCACAAAAAAAAAAGTTGAAACTCAAGAGACCCAGGCAAAAATAGTGTACTCCATGACCTTGTCTCCAAAACTCTCTAGGATTGAGCTTGAGGAGCCTCGTGAGCTCTCTATTGAGAAGATCCACCACTCCTTGAGACTCCACTGGATCCAAACCTCCATCATCAGCACCGAGACCAGTAGCTACGGCCTCGTCCTGCGGTAAGTAATTAACGAAACTGCCACCGCCTTGAGCCGGAATCAACTGTCCCTGATCCCCGATCCTAACCCTACTACCATCCGCAGCGGAGAATCTGGAAGTCACGGTGGAGGAAGAATCCGATTGCCTAAGAGAAGAGGAGAGGGAAACGGGAAAAAGGGTAGAATTAGAGGTAGGAGTTGGATTCATGGTTTTGGGGATAAACTTGTGCTGCTGCGCCTTGGGGATGTATCTGTTGTTATCGTCTTGCCGATTCGAGCGTCGGTTAGACATGGTTGTTTACTGTGAGAAGATCGGCGATGGAAGATAAGAGGTGAAAAACCTGTAATTCCGACGAAGAGGCGGGAGGGAGGAGATATGCGCTCTCGTCCTCCAAGTCAATAAACACATGAACGATTCGGATTCCTTGAATAGCGTTTGCGTTTTTGATATTGCTACGAATTGCGTTTCAATCATTAATGATCTTTCAATTTTGGGTATTCAAATCAAACCAGTGTCTTGAAATTCAGACCAGACATATTTCGGTATCATCATAGGATTGCCGGTCAGACCAGTCCAACCCAGTGTTTTTAATGTTTTCCTAAAATTAGGTAAAAATACATAACTGAAAATTAAAAAAAATGAATAACATTATTTGAAACTGAAAAAGATTAAACAAACTTACAAAAAATCTTTTTTAGTATCATTTAAAACTCCAATATATTTGTGTGTTGGAGTGTATTTTTCAGACATCTATTAATCATATGTATATGATTTCAGACGTCAAAAAAAGGTTCAAACTATAGCGACTGTGAGGAAATTGTTAGTCGAAGAACCAAACTATTTGATTTATATTGGAGAAGATGCGACAGCTAATGCCGTTCACACGAATCTACAATTGGTGCCCTTCAAAAGAGTGAGGCTTACACTAGTAAGTTGATTTACAAAGTGATTTAGAAGTCTACTATTTAAACCACAAAAAGCAATGAAAGTCTTTCTTCATTTACTCTCCTCTGTCTAGGGATGGATACAACCAGTATATGTCACGAGCATTCAGCATTTGTATCTTTGGGCAATACCAAACCGATCAAGCATTCAGAGGAAGACGGGGTAACTGAAAGCACGGAACATGTCTCTTGCGAGTTGGGAAGAATGAATAGATGCCTTGCCCATATGGGACTTGATGCAGGGATCTTTATCACTCCTGCACAATCTCTTTGCTTCAAGTATGATATGAAATCTTGGAGCTGCCACAAAAATTAATTAAAGTGAGTTTGATGGAGCTATGTTTACACAGGAAGACAAAATGGCTCTATGCACGTTTAAATGATTCAGGGTTTGAAAAGTTTATCACATACCCCTTTACGATCGCTGAGAGTTGCGGGAATTAACTGACAAACCTCCCTCTACAAACCAAAAATTCCTCAACTCGTAAGAAAAAAAGCTAGCACTCAAATAATTTGTAGTTGACAGACCAACAAAGAGAATGGAATTGGAAACTCACTTTGTGCGGCTGTGTATTCGTAAATGTGGATTTTACGTTCTTCATATCTGTGCGCTTGGTCATATCCAATTTAACTGGCCATCTGCAAGAAGTAAAAAGACAGGAAACGTGAGAGTTCATCCTCATTGCACATCACTTGATTATAGAGAAAGTTACACTTTGAACACAAGGCATCAAATAAGGGTGAGGTGTCGTCACTCACTGCACAGGCTCTGAAGATCCAATGATATATTTGCAAATGTCTGATTCTAATCTCTGGGCAATGATGGTGGAGTAATGAACTCCACTTTTGGACAAAGCACCCTGCCAATGGTGCCCTATGTTCTGTTTAGAAGCCTCCGGTCCAGACAACTGTGTGCCCGTTGGAGGTAAGGGTGCGGGCGACGGTGGAGAACTAGGAGGAGGAGGAACCAGAGGTGGATGTGAGTAAGGCAAAGGAGGTGGTGGAGCTTGATGAGGAGGCGGCATCATTTCTGGTGGTGGTGGCTGGGTTTGAGGTTGTAGTAGTAAAGGCGGAGGTGGATATACTTGATCAAAATGCTGAACTTGAGGTCCTTGTGTCTGAGAGACTTGATGCACAGGAGGCGGCATGAATGGACCCGAAACCTGCTGCGGTGGAGGTCCTTGCATCTGTGATGATGTTGCTACAGCATCACCGCTTGGAGATATTAGTGATCTTGTATCCCAAGAGCTATTTGGAGGAGGGTAAATGGGTTGTTGAACAAACGGAGATGGAGGAATATGAGATGTCGGTGTAGCAGGTTGTCCTGGAGCTGGCATGGGCACACATGAAGGAGTTCCTGAAATTGAGGGATGGTGGTCACAATTTCATACACAAATCTTTGCCGTCACAAGTGAAAAAGCATTCACGATTCAGGAGAGAATAGAGACAAAACTAACCTCCTTGTGCAGAATTCACAAGAGTGCCACCAGAAGCAGGCCAGTTTTGCTGAAAGGTAGCTCCAGGAGGTACAGAATTACAGTGGTTATCCGTACTCATTAAGGGGGAAACATATTCCCCTGATCCACTGTCCTGTTTTGATGTGGGAGGTATTTGAAGGTGCCTCTCTGGATGACTGTTCAGACAAGAAACTTCCACATCAAACCAATGAGACAAAAAAACAACAATATGAAGTGTGTAACTATACCAAAATCAGGACGCTTCAAAGTGTGTAAGAAGTAAAAGTCTACTGGATATTTAAATATTACTAAAAACGTTAACACTTCAAAATCATCAAAGAAAACATAGCTTGGAAGAAGCAAAGACAAACCTTACTCCATCTTCATGAGGCAAAGGACGACTGATTGATGCCAAGTGAAATTTACTCTTTTCTCCGCGAAAAAACCTGAGATGGGCCATCACTACGGCAGCATCATCAGGTGTATCAAACTCCATCAGAAGAGCATGTTCATAGTACAGGTCAGTCACCATGCGAGGTCCCTTATAAAGGGCTTGCCGTGACTCATGGACAATTTCATCCCTCTCCCACTGGCTAGAGATGCTTCCAATATACAAATGAGTACAATAACCATAAGCTACCCCATTCAAAGACCCCCTTGCACCAACTCCTATATCCATAAATTTAATGCGCCAAGGAAACTGCGTTCGCAGATATTCTCGAGCTCTGATTGCATCAATTATACTTCTATATTCAGCTAGGCCAAATCCTTTTACAGGATCAAAAAAGAAACGGTCTACTGGGCCATATCTATCAAGCTGAAACCTTAGATGACCTTCAGTTTCATCTGGTCCTAAATAGCCTAACCAAAGCTGCCCTGAAGCCGGATAAATGTCAAAAGCAGTGGGGTCCCCATCCAAATACCAAACAACTTGCCCTGATGAAGGGCCATGGAGTGCTGCCTGATAAACAGGTGATCCTGCAAGAATAAAATTGTTTCTACGATCCGCAGAGTTACTCCTTAAATCTGAAGGCACTCTTGCAGAAGGAGATGGTGTCTGATGGTTTATTAACCCCCTTGGGACTGAAGATCTACCGCATGACAAGTCTCTCTGGTCAACAGTCTCATAATCCATAGATCGTGAACCTCCAGCATCATAAACCGATCCAGCACTAGAGCGGACATCATTTTCTGCAGAACTGTGAGGTTTCACATGTGAAACTGAAAATTTTCCATAATCATCCTCGTCACTCTCCATTTGACAATCTTCTAAGTTGATATCTTTTCCAACAAATCCAAAGATTTCCTCTAGAGAAGGAATAGCACTGGATATATCCATGAAGGATGAAAGGCTGCATATTTTTTTATAGTTACAGAAGGCCCACCTACCAACAGAGGGACTCTTCCTAAGAACCTGCATGACGGATTTTTGAAACTATCAGATTTCCAGCAGTATACTGTCACTACACATTAGCCATACAGAGTTTCAAGAAAAGAGCAAGTGAATGAAATGAGTGACACAGTTGATGCTCCAGACAGGGAATAATAATAACTAAAGCCCTACACAAATAAGAAACAAACAAGAAATGCAAATGCAACTTATATTGATTCTACACAACTCAGAGGATTACCATTCCTAACAAGCAGCTCTTTAGACTGTCGGATGATTCTTGGATCCCATTCAACCCTTCCTCATTCTTATCAGTCGCCTCTAATTTGTTAGAACCTGTCTGACCAGAATTCTCGTCTACTTCAGGTTCATCACTAGCGGCATCAATATCATTAATCTTTTCTGTCATATGAGTAATGAGATACCTCCCGGTGGCTACATCCTCCGTTGATGACGAATTGAAGAATCCAAAACAAGTGGCAATTGATTTTTTAGGGAAGCTGAAGAATACTTTCAGTAAAGCTACAACACGAAACTGGGATAGTTTGGTCAAAGGTAACGAGTTTGCATCTGAAAGTTTTTGCATCAGCTGAGAAAAAATTTCATCAGGATCATGCACCTTCAAATCGCTCTTATCAATTATTTGAAAGATATCTTTCCCCTCAAAGGACAGCACAAAGAAGGTTAACACATTTCTGAACACGGCAGAGCAGATATCCCGAGCCCCTGGAGATGATGTTATCTTTGAATAAGCAGCAGAACATAGGTCAACTAGACCAAATATGCAGGCTTTAGCAGTTTGAAAAGCAACACCATCAGCATCTTGTCCTCCATTTAGTGCTTCCAAGCTGAAGTTATGCATGTCAACGACAGCTTGCACTGCATCTCCGATAGCAGTAGGGCAGTACAGTGCATATCGAGGAACAAGATCAGCAACAAGGCGCTTAACGCTAGTACAACCTGCAAGTGTAAGCAAACTAACTAATCATTACTCCAACAAACTTCATACTAATGCTTCTATTCCTTTACAGCAAATGAGTCTAGGAGGTGTATTTAAGAAACTGGCATCCTTTGTTTAAACTAAATCTGAAAAGTCTGGAGGTAAACTAAAAATTCTACCTTAGGAATAAATTTTTGTAACTGTCATCAGTTGCACTAATCAACAGATTGAACTCCAAAAAACAGGCTTTTTCAAGAATTGAGAAATAAATAAAACCCCAAATACTGATACTCTCCAGCATTCACATACATAAAGAATCTATAGAAGGATAATATTAATTGTAAGGAACACATGAAAACTGACACAGTGTGATATGGGTTACAAAGAGACGCCCTAACCATCATCATCAAGCTTCGAATGGTTGAGAAATCTAATTCCAGCCAGGAGACTCTAGACTACAAATTCATAAATTAGTGCAGCGTACAAAGGAACACTATCAGAATCTACCAAAAAAATGCGTATTAAAGGGATTATTTTTTTCATTCTACATTTGTAGCAAAGAAAATGAATCTATCTCATCGTGTTCTTCTGCTCTCCAACGAAGAGTTCAGGCACAAAAGTGATAATGCTATTGTATTGTAACGAACTCATTTGAAAACTAGAATATTTCGGCTCCTAACCCTAATATTCACTTAACTCAGTGAACAAAAGCCGAGTATAAATAAATATTCTTTCTCATACAAAAGATCTCTAAACCCACAAAACTCAAACAGCAAAAATTGAACTCCATCAACTCCGTAAAATTGTAGACTTTCAATATCCCAATCGGTAAACCTGAATCGTACGGAAGAGAAAAGAAAAAAAAGAAAAAAAAAAACTAAGAATGAGAGAAAATAAACCTCTGGAAGCGTTGATGAGGGATCGATACGTTTGCTCAAGAATCGCAGAGCGTCCGCAATCTCTCTGACCAATACAATATTTGAGACGCTTATAGCACTCATGCACTCTTCGAATCTCATCTCTATTCCTGCTTCTGGTTTGAATTTCTTCCTGAGATGGAGGCGGCGGTGTCACCGGAGCTGGAAACGAGCTCACCAGCGTAGAAGAGGATGGGGATTCTAGTTGCGGTGGCGGAGGCGCAGGCTGAGATTCAGGGATTGCCTCATAAAGCCGACGCTTCTTGATAGGCTGCTCGGCGCAAGCCATGGCAGCAACGGAGGAGAAAGAGAAACAGAGAGAGAGAGAGAGAGAGTCGTGGCTTCTGTGTTCAGTTGCCTCTTTGTTAGTGTTTTAAGACCCGCTAGATGGCGGAGAGGGTCCACGGTGGCGATCACGATACGGTTTGGTTTGACTAAGCCGATCTCTTTTTTTAATATCCAAAACCGAACCGAAATTAAAACCTTTATAAACCGTTTTAGTTAAACGTCTCCCTTACTTAAATATTTTGGATGTCATTTTTCACAATGTAAATTTAATTATACGTCTACTTATGTTTTTTTTTTTATGTATGGTCGATTTATATTTTAACAGGTATATTTGTATGTTTATTGGTTAACGTTTTAACTCAGTAAACTTATTTTTTACTATCAACTACACATGACATAAATTTTTAAAAAAAAAAAAAAAACACTTGACATAATTTTAAGTGGTTGACTTATGTATTTGAATGATTTTTTAAAACTACATACGTATTAATTTAACATTTGATTTGTTTAATGGTGATTTTTATTTAACTACATACCCTTTTTTTTTGTCGACTTATTTTTAGACTATGGACTTCTTTTTTTCTCGTAATGGCCTTATTTTAAAAAAAAACATTGACTTTTATAATATTTGGATTACATTTTACATTGTTGAGTTATTATATGTACTTTTGAATTTCAAACTTTTAGCGGTCGAATTATTATGAAAGTATGTCGGCCGAATAAATCAATTATATTATTTCGAAGATCGAAATTTGAATCGTAACTGAACCAAAAACCTGACAGAATAATTCAATTATATCTTCGTTTTAATAAGAACAATTGCAAGAGGAAAGACTGTTATTTTATTAATCTGAATTGACCTTTTCATATTTTTAAAAATATACTTACAAAAAAGTACAAAGTTCTTAGAATCATAATGAAGAAAGAGACAAAGGGAAGTTAAAAGAAAAGAATAACAAAAATATCAGAAGGAACAACAAGAAGAAGATGGTAGGATCCGAGAGTAGACGATCTCTTTAGTTGGGCCGAATTAGGGATATATATGTTCTAAATCGGTTTCCTTACAATTACATTGTAACTTGCAAATCCTTCACATAAGCCGAGACAAAAGGTTGTGATGGAATCCCATGTCGAGTCCGTTGTAAGCCAATGGTGCGTACATCCATAGATCATCCGAGCTCAACAGCTACATTTATATAACAAATGCATTTTTGTAATTAGTTAAAACATTAATGTTATGTAAAGATTCTAACCCCAAAAAAAAAAAAGACCTTTATATCATCTACATATATACCTTAATCTGAAGCTGCAAGAACTTAACGTAATGGACTGCCTCTTCAAGCATCGTGCTTATATCGACTTTTGTCCCGTTCGGTACAAGGTTTTGTAGTGTCTTGAGCCTTTCGTTAATCTTTTCTCTTCGTTTCTGCAACAATCAATAACATATTAAAAAAACAAAAAACTCGTATAGAAAACCCATATAATGAATAACTAACTTTAATCATTAATCAAAAGTCATAAAAAAATTCACACGTTTTCTTACCCGAGCATAAAGGCTTTGAGGATCGGTAGCTGTCCCTTTGGTGGCTCTTGTTTTGCCTTTAACACTTGTGACCGAAGCTTTCTCATCATCTGAACTGTTGCTTAGACTCTGACTATCTTTCCAATTAGTGTTGCTTTCGTCGACTGTATTGCTTTCCAAGCTTACCCTCTGTTTTTTCTTGGATTTTGCAAGCTCCTATATCGCGTAAATGATTTTGTATTTAGTTTATTGCATAATGAATAAAAGTAAACATTATATATCATTGATCTTAACACTTACTTGTCTTGTGACGTCACAGTTAGAGTTAGTTTTGCATAGATTCTCCACGTTAAGAAGTTTCCTCTTAAGAGTTGCCATTTCTTGGACTTGATTTTGATCCCAAGAATCAAGCATCGCCGGAAGATTTCCTCCAGGCATTGCACCAAATGGGAACATATCAGGAAGCAAGAGAGCATGATGATCAGAAGACAAGACATTGTTCTGGTGATGATGATGATGATGCATATGATCATTGTAGAGACTAGAGAGGCCAAGAATCTCATCTCGTGGTCTCTCCTCCTTAGAAGATGAACATTGATCAAAGTTGAACATCCCCAAAAGAGACTCCAATTCACCATCAACAAAAACGTCCATCGCTCTAATCTTCAAACTCTTGTCTTTCTTCTTTTTATTCTTCGTTTGTTGTTATGATAGTCTTTGATCTTGTGCAACTATATATATATATATATATAT
>VBRH01000483.1:66506-77643 GCA_014578085.1 Cardamine resedifolia | reverse complement strand
AAAAAAAAAAAAAAAAGATGAGCTCTTTTTTGGGGGTCAAATAGAAAAAGCAAAGAACAAAGGGCCTTAAAAGGAGGGTTCTTAAAAGTATGGGAAAGCATTATTTTTGTTTTAAAGTTGTCTAAGAAGAGGACAAAGGCTTTATAGCAGGGGAATATATGCTTTCTTAAATTTAGGGCATCACAGTCCAACAGACTTTCCCCATTCCTTCTCTTCCTTCTCTTCCTCATCTTTTATATTTTTCTTGTAACAATTTCAAATATCATATATTTAAATTCCGTTTCATTAATTATATTCTAATTTTCAATTTCATATATTCAGAAACGGAACCAGACACGCGCATGTGTTGTATTTCAGGCATTACTCCATGGAATGGAATGGGACTTTACATGTTCAATAATCCATCTTTTATTTCTGTTTGGTTTTATTTTATGGGTTTTATAACCCAAAAAGATTATCTCGTCTATTAGATTCAGATTTATTATAATCTAAATATCTACCTATACTGAATGCTTTTCTCTGTCCTCTAGTCTGATAATGAGTGTTTAGAGCATGAGTTTATAGTTACTTAATTTGTTGGTGTAAAGGGCTAAAGCTAATGTAATTCCGAACTTTCAGATTTATAAATTATGAATTTTGCTAATATTTTGCGTTTTGATTAAGAGATATTAAAACAGCGATCCATTAAATCAATCTTATTCATATATGTGTTCATCAAATTAAGTACTCAAACGAAAAAAATTTACGATTATCAGACAAATTTTTGTGTGTTAACACCAACTTTTAGAATCTTATTTTAGAGAACACATAAATTATGATTCTTAGTTTCATATTCTTTCCGGGGCCATAAGAATATAGAAATTAATTTCCTGTTGCTGGTAATCAAATAAAAATTCTTCTTTTTTGGACGATCAACTAGTATAGTTGTTGAAAGACCAACATCGGGTTTTAAATCGACAATGGATTGATGCTACCATCAATTATTGAGCACATGAATTCGTATTTTCAATTTTGTTTGTATATAATGCGTGTAACAAAACTTTTTAAAAGTTAATAATACTTCGTATGGGTTTATTACTATAATACTATTATATAGACAGACACCTTAACAAAGACGGAAAAGACTTCTCCACGTGGTAAATCTATGTCTACTAATCTACATATTTTAATCCATGTGATAAAATTCAGTAAATATACTATGTGTTGAAAGCAAAAAACAAACTTTATAGAAGACATCGGTGAAGATGAACATTTTGCTTTATTCATTTTTAGTTTTAGGTTTTTATATGATCTAATTTATTTTTAGTTTTAGGTTTTTATACTCACTCGATGATCTAATTTATACAAGTTAGGTAAACCAAAACTCATTTGGACAGATGGCAAGATCAATTTGAATTTAAGAGATAAATGGTCTTAAATTGAACCTTGATATTGAAAGCATCTTCCGTACGAACCAATATATGTTTCATTCCAGCTTTGCTTTTGTCTTCATGTGGGAAAAATGACCGTTAAATCCAAATGGGCTTCAGCTTTGACATTAGTTAGCCCAACTTCTCATTTTCTTCTGACTTGTTATGTGAGACGAGAACGTTTTGTGTTTTGGTTGCATATGTTGTTGAACTCTCTGCTTCATATGGAGACTTTGCCTCCATTGCTGCAGAAGTGGAATTTAAAGTCTTGTTGCTGATAGCCCTCCTCAAACTTGGTGTGGGTGGAACATCTACACCGAGTTTAAACCTAAGCCTTGTAAACGCAGCAAAAAGTAAGGATTTGGTGAAGATATCAGCAATTTGTTGATAATTCGAAATATGATTCACCACCAGAGTTTTGAGAGCCACTCTTTCCCTTACATAATGGTAATCCATGTCAAAATGTTTTGTTCTTGCATGCAACGCAGGGTTTATTGTCAGATAAACGGAGGAAAGATTATCACAGCACATCTCCGGAGTTGTAAGGAGAGGAACACCAAGCTCACGCAGTGCAGAGCACATCCATTTGATTTCAGAAGCAGTTTCAGATAGAGACCTATACTCTGCTTCAGTGGAACTTTTAGACACCGTTGGTTCTTTCTTGGAGGACAAGGAGATAAGATTTTATCCTATAAAGGTGCAGAACCCTCCTATTGATCATCTTGTTTGTTTACAGTTTCCCCAATCACTATCACTGTATGCCCGCAACATTGAATCTGAATGTTTGTTGAATGAAACTCCCATTGTGATGGTTCCTTTGATGTACCTCAAAATTCTTTTGAGTGGATAAAAGTCTGACACAGTTGGTTGATGCATCTTTTGACATACCTAGTTTACAGCAAATGGTATGTCAGGTCTTGTCAAAGTAAGATATTGGAGCTTGCCTGCAAGACTTCAAAAGTAAGTCGGGTCAGAAAACTTTACTTTTTGATCTGGAACCTTATCCAGCTGAAGTGGTAGCGGAGTCGGCATTGGAGCACAATGTTCTATTGATGCAGTGATTAACAAGTCTTCAACATATTTATGTTGAGACATAAACAACCCATCATCATGAATTTGAACTTGGTTTCCCAAAAAATAGTGAAGCTGGCCCAAATCTTTTATTTTAAACTGCTTGTTTAGCTCAGTAAGAAGACTTGTGAGAGTCTGTGAGTTGTTTCCTGTGATAACCATGCCATTGACATAGAGAAGCAGCAGTATGATGTCTTTCCCATGAGAATAGACAAAGAGTGAAGGATTTGGTTTGCTGCAAATGAAACCAAACTCCAAAAGAAAATTACTAAAATTGTCAAATCAGGCTCTTAGTGCCTGTTTCAGACCATATATAGGTTTGTGCATATGGCAAACATAATCAGACTTACTCTTATCAACAAAACCTGCTGGTTGAGTCATATAGACTGTTTGAGTAAGATATCCATGTAAGATAGCATTTTTCACATCCATTTTTTTTAACTCTCAATTCATCACTATTGCCACATGAAGAACCAATCTGACTGTAGGAGTACGAACAACTGGACTGTATGTCTCTAGATAGTCTATTCCTTTTTCTTGATGAAAGCCTTTTGTCACTAACCGAGCCTTTAGTTTATCCAATGAGCCATCAACATTAAGCTTTGTTCTAAAAACCCATTTACTTCCCAGAACATGCATATCTGGTGTATATGGAACTAATGACCAAGTGTGAGTCTCCTTGCAGTTATCAGTCTCTTCATTCATGGCACTATTCCAACCCAGATCTTTTAAAGCTGTTGTAACAGTGGCATGTTCAGGGTAAGAAACTTTATGAGATAACATAACATATCTTTTGTTAGGTTTTCTTATTCCTTCTTTTCCTCTTGTGACCATTGGATGAGCATTTGCAACTGGGTGTTGATCATTTGAAGTCTCAGAGTTTTCAGGCAAATCACTACTTGCACTAGATGAAGGAGAGATGTCGCCAATAGGACCAGACGTACGCACAATACTCTCTTCCACCACTGCAGTAATGTTTTGATTATCATCTGAAGTTGCTGAGTCTGTTTAACTTGAATGATCATATCTCTGTGAATCAGTCTCTGTAGTCAATGGCATCATTGTTTCTCTGGCAACAGGAGTTTGAGTAGTGACTGAAATAGTAGCAGGAAGTGGAGATTTCTGTCTTTATTGTGCTTTCGAAGATGCTTCAGATTTTTTTTTGTTGAAGGAAGCCTTTGTGCCAAGCTTCAAGAAGAGGAATAACAGTCTGAGGATGAAAGTTGTTGTAACAAGTAGAGAAAGGAAAACTTGTTTAATCAAAAATAACATGTATACTAATATAGACTCTACCTGTTGGTGGATATAAGCATATGTATCCCTTATATTTTTCATTGTATCCAAGAAAAACACATTTCAAGGATCTTGGATCAAATTTTATCACTGCATAATCCCGCATTGTTGGAAAATATGCACATCCAAATGATCTGAGAGTTGACTACTCAGGACGTTTGCCATATAACTTCCTAAAAGGAGACATAGAGCCTTCAAGAGTTGAGTTTGGAAGAAGGTTTCCAAGAAAATTTGATGTGAAAAATGATTTCACCCAAAACTTCAAAGGAACCTTACTCTGAAACATCATTGATAGTCCCAATTCAACAAGATGTATGTGTTTTCTTTCTGCAAGTCCATTCGGTTGAGGAGTGTGGGGACATGGCATGAGTTATTGAATGCTATTGTCTTATAAATGTTGCAGAAATGTTGTACTGATAAACTCTCCACAGCCATCGCATTGAAAGTTTTGATTTTATGACCCAACTATTTTTCAACCAATGTTTTAAAAATGATAAAGATTAAAAAGAAGTCTGATTTCAGTCTTAGAGGATAAAGCCAGCTGAATCTAGAGTAATTATCGACAAAAACAACATAATAATTGAACCTTTGTACATAGGTTATTGGAGAAGGATCCCACAAATCACAATGGATCCTCTCAAGAGGTTTACTTGCAGAAAAAGTAGAGATAGAGAAAAGAAGTCTTGTGCTTTTTCCAAGGTGACAAGCTTTACAAACTGACTTAGTAATTTTGTTAACTGTAATGAATTTGTTTTTAGATAACTGCTGGAGAATATGATCATGAGGATGTCCAAGCCTTCAATGCCATACTTCATCACTAGTAGAATGTTGTCGTGTGGAGTAAAAAGCTTGTACTGTAGGTTCCTCCAGACAGTACAATCCTTCATCATCCGTTCTTCCCATTACTAGAAGCTTTTTGGTTGCCTTATCATTGATATGTACACCATCAGAATCAAACTCAAAAGAACAAGGATAATCTCTGGTGAGTTTTGATACATATAATAGAGATTTAGCAATGTCTGGACACATAAGCACATCTTTCAATGGTGAATTACCTGATGAAGAAGATAAGTTTGTTGAGCCAGTGTGAGTAATAGGACGAAAGTTACCATCTTCAATCATAACTGAATCATACCCATGATATGGTTGTGACTGCTGAAGGTTTTGCTGACTATTGGTGATATGTGAAGAGGCTCCAGAATCTGGAAACCACTCTTGTCCATATTGCTTCGTTATATCAGTGATTCTCATTGCTGCAAGTGCAACATGCACATCCTCATATTGATAGATGTTGTTAAACTTATGCCAACATTTTAGTGCAGAATGACCAATTCTGCCAAAGATTTGACAGACTATACAAGTGTTACCAGATTGAGAGCTTAACGAATTAGAGGATGATGAAATTTGCTGATTAAAACCTCTTCCTCTTGTGGAGAATGAGCTTCTACCACGACCATAGCCAAACCGATTACTATTATTTCTCCCTCTGTTGTTGTAGTAGTTTAGTGTTGAGTTTGACTGAGAAGCATTAAAGACCAGATGCGGTGAGACTGATACTTCCAACAGAGGCTAACTGATCATAAATGCTTTTAAGTTCCTTAAGATACATTTCTATAGACCTTTCCTTCTTACTGACAGTGTTTAATCACCTTTGAAACTCTAATAGTCTAGAAGAGGAAACCCTATTAAAATGCTTGGCTACAGAAATCCATACTCATGAAAAGTGGCACAATTTACTACCACACTGATAATGTCCACATAGAAGAAGCCTAGAAGCCATGACTTGACGACTCTGATCTGTCTTGAACCAGTTGTTATAGTCTGGATTTGGAGTTTCTGACTGAGTTCCATTGATGCTTGGAACAACAATGGTAGAACCTGGTGATGGCGTAGCTCCAGTAACAAATCCCAACAGACCTTGACCATTTAGAAAAGATTAAAACTGTGATTTCTACAAGTTATAGTTTTTTCATTTAGTGTAACTGTGACACAATTTGAAATATTCAGCGAGGGGACATAATAGATTTCTATGGTTTGCTCTGAATCCATGAAAGCAAAAGACAAATTTTAGAGAAGACAATTGGTGAAGATGAACATCTTTGCTTTATTCATTCTTAGAGCACCTCCATCCGGGGTTCTCAAAGGGTTTCTTCATATTAAAAAAAATAAAAATAATAAAAGGAGAGGATAAAGGTGGAGAACCGTTTCTTAAATGAGAAACTGAGAAACTCATTTAAGAACCTCATTTGATAGATGGTCAAATAGAATTGGTTCAACTTCTTTTTTAATTATTCAATTTAACTAAATAAAATATATATATTAAAAATATTAGATGAGAACCCCAAAAGAGGTTCTAATTGATGAAGATGCTCTTATGTTTATACACTCACTAGATGATCTAATTTATACAAGGTAGGTAAACCCTAAAACTTATTTGGACTGATGGCAAGATTAGCTTGAGTTTAAGAGATCAAGGATTTCAAACTGATTTGACAACTTGATGTTGAAAACATGTGTATTCAGTCAGTGAAAAGTAGGAATAAATAAATATATTTTTTTGTTTGATATTTGTAAGTAATATGTATCATTTAAAGTAAATGGCACCGCCGCGGGTGAGGGGGATCGGGTTGTTGCTGTTGGCGGTAAGTCGGACGGTCATATTAGGCTCACGATGATGAAGATGGGTGATATTTAAGTGAAGGAGAAAATAAATTATATAGGTGATTAATAGTTTAGTGAATAATTGAGGAATTGGCCAAACAGTATCGTAAATTCCGATACGACCAACAGTTTGTCCTAAATTTTGTAGCTATGTTACATAAATATCTTAGAAGCTAGGTACAAATGTACAATACTCTTTAGTTTTTTTTGTTCATTAATAAGCATGAAAAAGTCTAAATTTCAACTTTGTTTCTATTAAAAAAAAATCATTAAATTCATTAATAATAGGTCCATTTTTTTTAATTCTTATTATTATTTTGAATCTTGAAATTTTTTGGCCAGCTCTGATCATATTCATGTCTATTATATTATGTTACTGGTCGAGCTAGATCAGCAAGCTTATACGAAATGCATGTCAACTACCCGAGGATGCATGTAGCGCTTGGTGACTTAGTCTTCTTGAGGGACCCAAATATGTTAGACTGATAATAGACTCCGTTTCATAAGAAGAAAAAGAAGAAAATAACTCTTTCCTTTTTGTTCTTCTTACATCTCAATCTTTCCTTTTCACATTTTACTTAAATTTTAACTTTCACTCAAATTTTTTTTCCAATTATTTCCATAAATCTATCGATTATTAAATGGTGCTACCCGCCAATTACATCGGATCAAAAAAAATGTTATGATCTGAAGAAAGTTAAGGAATTCGAAACCCAACCAACGATATAAATTAAACGAAAAGCCAAATTTGAACCCAATCAGTGCACTCACAGGCCCAAAGTGTTAGCCACTTTTTCTTTTCCTTAACAAAAAAAAAAATTCGAGGTGCTTTGACCTGAATTAGTGACACAACCACGGACCATATCACACAGAAGAACAGATACACTCCACAAGCATTAAAGAGTAGTTCTAAGAACAAACGACATAATTCAAAGGAAACTTTTTTTTGTTTGACATCAATTCAAAGGAAACTAAACTCTTTAAAAGCAACAGAAGATAATACAAAGTTCCAAGGAACAACACTAGTGAAGATCAATAACAAGGGGACGAGACAGCAACAACGGTTTTCCTAATCAAAACTACAAGAAAGTAACCCCAAACATTTTATAATCTTAAGGACTTGGTTCCACTCATTTCAAGTTCCAAATTAGAACAACCAAATGAAAATTCCATTACCAGATTTCACCGATTTCAGAAACAATCAGTCACCAACATTGCAGCAACCAATTATGATTTCACTACCTAACCATCTTATGCTCCTCCCTCTTCTTTCTCCTCTCGTTCTCTGTTCCATTGCTCAATCCTTGCCCTCCTTTCCTCACTTCCTTCTCTCCCACCACCTGGGCTCCCTCCCCGTTTTGGAGGGCTTCCCTGTCTCCTACTCCTTGAACCGTCCCTGTCTTGCCTCTCTGACCTCTCACTGCTCCTTTTCCCGCTTCCATGACGGTAAAACTCGCGATCTCTGTCCCGGTGACTGAATTCCCTGTGAGAAGGATCCCGCCGGTCATTATCTCTCTTGTGCCTGGGACTTATACTTCTGCTCCTGCTCCTGCTTCTGCTTCCCCTGCGGTATGACCGCCGATACCTCCCAAACAGTTTTCTCCTTAGCTCCCTTGAAACAAGCTTCACATGCATAAAATTACAGTAGCCGCCCCGGTTACAGTTGTTTTCTTCATACTGCCGACACGTGGCTTCACGGAAATCCGTCACAGGAGAGAAATCCGCGATGATGGGACGACCCGAATAGAACCTACCTTGCAGAGCCTGCAAAGCAGCAGCAGCCTGATCCTCTTCCTTAAACTGAACATATACGTTGCCAATCATGTGGTCAGCAAGGTTGTCACAAATGTTGAGGCTCTCTATCTCGCCAAACTTTCCAAGCTCCTCAAAGAGATCCTCAAAGAAATCCTCAAAGTGCTCTTGGATCTTGCGCGGGTCGAGCGGTTGGCCCTGAGCGTCAACACCGGGGGTTATCATGTCAGGCCTTTGGTACATGTTGGAAAGGAGGAGTGTCGGGGAGATGGTGGGACGGTTGTGGAGACGAGAGCAACGGTCACCATGACGGCAAGCGCCAATCTTGAAGTAGAATGGGCAATTCACTCTATCCTTCTCAGTACCAAAGATTGAAGCCAAATGCTCCGCCATGGCAGAACTCCCACCCTGATTAACAAAAATCAACAATTAGACAAAGTGATTGAACGAAATGTTCATCAACAAGCAAGAAAGCTATATGTTAGGCTCCATAAAAGAAAGAAAAAAAATCAACTCTTTAGATGGGACATAGATTGAAAATATTAGTTGATATGAAAAACATCAATAAGAAACTTCACTTAATGCAAAGCCATAGATTGATTTCTCTGCAAGAGTATAAATTATGTAGGAACTATTGAAGATAAATCGCACAGATCTAAGTCCACTATCGAATTTAGTGGAAACACAGAATCACATAGAACCAAAGAAATCAACCAAATATTCAGAGACATGAATACAAATATAATCCGAATCAGGGGAGCTGTAATATGGAAAATCAAAAGAAAATTAGAGACAGAGCAACACCCAGGGGGCTAAGAAACATAGAGACGAAGCAGCGCTCCAAAATAGAGCTGAGAACCACAGAGACAGAGCCGTAATTAGATCATCAAAGCGAATAAAGAGAGAGAAGACGTACAAATTGTTACAGAGATGGAAGAAATTGAGAGATCTATAAAAGAGTGCCCGCCGCCGGTGGAAGAAATTGCCGACGAGGAGCTGCCGTGTCCGTCAAATTGATGATCTAGGGTTTGCTTTGTTCGCGAGTTGGGGGAGAGAGAGAAAAGGATCTCCTGATATGAGGATTTTATATTTAATTGAATAAAAAATAAATAATGGAAACTAAAATCCGGTTTTGGTTATAAACCTTATTGAACCTTATTGACCGGTTTACATGATCGGTATAACGTTTGAAGTTGTAGTGTCAAGTGTGTATAATAAATAGGTTTATACCGGTTAGTTTGGAAATTTGAATTGAAATTACAAATTACACCAGTTAATAGAAAAACCATTAAAAATAAATCAAATATAAATTTTTTTAAGTTCCAAAAACTATATTATCTTTATCCAAATAAATCATAAGTTTAACTAATTAGAAATATATGTTAAAAGATTTAGAAATTTTGTTTTAATATAAATATACTATTTTTACTAGTACAAACGCTCTAGAAAATTCTTCATTCATCAGAAAATAATTATATCAAAAAAGAAAAACTAAAACATTAAACCTTTGGATATATCTTATTGTATATTTCTTAACATAACTGAGGCAGTATATTCAACATATTTTTTAAACAGTTTGATATTTAGTAAAATAATTATTATATTTATTTTTAAAAAGATTTCCTTTTTTATTTTTAAAATAATAGATTTAATTCATTTTTTACATAATTTATTTAATTCACCTTTAAAACTAAATGTGCATGAACTTGAGAGCTTACTATGGTTAAGGCATTTACTAGATTTGATTTGTCATTATTCGATTTAAATAATACAAATTTTTATCTTTTTGGTTGTTAAAAACTATGGCTTTATAGACCTTGAAAGACATAATACTCGTAACAATAATGTTTAGTTTTAATCTGGTCTATTCTTTCTTTTTATAGGATCAACAAAATTCATCAGATAGTATCTGGTAGTCTTCGATTTCAAGTTATACAAACATTTCCATACAATTTTAACTAAAATTATTTTTTATAATGCAAACAATAGTTGAAAAATATATAGAAAAAATAGAAACTCAAGATTATATTCCTTGGTCTTTTGACTCTTATATTCAAATTGTACTAGTTTTGTTCAATTTCTCTAACCTAATCTAAAATTAATAAAATCCATGATTGAGAAAATAAATGAAAGAAACAAAATTATGGCAATTCACTAAAATATATTTTTCTCTTTTTTATTTGTTAAAAAGATATATATTCCCTCTATCTTTTTTTCTCAAAGAGTTTTCTATATATTCTCTCTATCTTTATATTGAAAACAACATTATTTTTGTTTTTGTTGTTATATTCCGATGGGAAAGTCTAATGGTTTAACTAGAATATTATCATGGCAAAAATTAAAAAATGGATACTTTAAAAAATTTCCTCTTTGTTCTTAAAACAATTTATTTATGTAACTTCGCCTTCAAAGTCCATTATACTACTAAAAATTTATTCCATGACTAACACATTTAACTATTTAATTATAGCGTTGCACCATTCATACATAGCTAATATCCTTCATCAAATCAAACTACTTTAATTTAACAATTAGATGATTCACCCATGCATAATATGCATGGATTTATTAATATTTATCAATTTAATAATATGCTATTATGTTAAGTTTTCTATTTCAAGTGTACATAATATATCTAATTATTTGAAATATGGTTTTGACCTTTATGCTTATTTTACTACGTAAATTAGTTTACATTTAATAACATGACATTTAAAACTGAAAGATTTATAGTTATAGCCTTAAAGGTGTTTATTATCTATATGATATTTGAAATTATGTAATTACTAAAAAAATTATATTCTTTTGACCATTTTTACGTAGGTTTAAACATTAAATTATGTTTGAATATTAAATATTATTTTATATAGGGCATATATATATATGCTGATTCTAAGTATTAGGATTGTTAATAAATTTGTGTTTATATTTTCTATAAGATATTTTTTTTT
>VBRH01000483.1:43664-57322 GCA_014578085.1 Cardamine resedifolia | reverse complement strand
CTGTAGATGCGGTGAGTTTCGTGGCGGAAACTGAAATTGGGAAGACGAAGGAGATGAGTGTTGTGGCGAGGAAGCTTATAATTGTGGTCACACCAACGTATAATCGAGCTATGCAGGCGTATTACTTGAACAGGGTTGCTCAAACGCTGAGGTTAGTTGAGCCGCCGGTACTGTGGATTGTGGTGGAGGGTAATACGGCGTCGTTTGAGACCTCAGAGATTCTGAGAAAGACGGGAGTAATGTACAGACACTTGGTTTGCAAGAAGAACATGACGAGTATTAAGGATAGAGGAGTTCATCAGAGAAACACTGCATTGGAACATATCGAGTTGCATAAGCTCGATGGGATTGTTTACTTTGCTGACGATGATAATATCTACTCGCTTGAGCTCTTTCAAAGCTTAAGACAGATCAGGTATGATAACTGCTACCTGGTGCTTTTTGAGGAATATAGTTATTAGATCGTTGGTTTGAATTCTATTGAGAGACTGGGCTTCAATTTTTGAGTTGTTTGTTGTCTTCATTTACTTTGTTGGCATCTTTAGTAACCTTGTTGCCTGCAGTCTCAGTGATTCTAGTGTTGTTGGTGCTATGTAGTGACACCAGTATGAACATTTCAGAAGCATACGCTTATTACTCTTATGTTGAAACTAAAGAGATTATGAAGTGTTCTGCACAAAATCTGGGGTTTTGTTTGTTTGTCTGCTTCTGTTCTTACTTCTCTGCTTGCTTTTTTATATGTGCTCAGACTTGGTTGTTTGAGAAAATACGTCATTTCTTGTTATTGGAATGGATTTTGTTGAACTTCTCTGTGTACCTTGTCTTTGTTTTCTGAGCATTCATTGAGTGTAAATGCTGACGGTTTGATATCCAAAGCTTATCTTCTTTTGAAGTATATATCTTCCATTTTAATTTTTTTTTATGCTTCTCTATTTTATTTGTATAGGCGATTTGGAACTTGGCCTGTTGCGATGCTCGCGCCAAGCAAAAACAAGGCCATCCTTGAGGGTCCAGTATGCAATGGAAGTCAAGTAATTGGATGGCACACTAATGAAAAGAGTAAAAGACTACGGAGGTTCCATGTTGATATGTCGGGATTTGCCTTTAACAGCACTATACTCTGGGACCCTAAAAGGTGGCGACGTCCCTTTACATATCCAACCCGCCAACTAGACACTGTGAAGGAGGGTTTCCAAGTATGCGTTTTGAGTTTTTCCTTATCTGTGGATTTCTCTGGTGTGTAGTCAGCCCTATTCTTATACTCACATTGTATATTTCCAAGTAGGAGACAACATTTATAGAGCAGGTGGTGGCTGATGAAAGCGAGATGGAAGGTGTTCCACCAGCTTGCTCGAGGATACTGAACTGGCATCTTCACTTGGATGCTCGGGATGTCCCTTATCCACAAGGGTGGGTGATGGAGAAGAATCTCGAAGCTCTGATAACTATGAAATAGTTTGAAAACACTCCTGACTGGTAAGATTTATAGGGTTATGAACTTTTGAAGTCAGGCCTTTATAAGCAAAACGTCGGTAGTTTTTGGAATTGGAAAGAGGTTGAAGCTAGCTAGTTGATCCGGATATGAAAACTCGCATTCTCTTCATATTGATGGATGCAATGAAATTCTTGTTTGCTTGTAAAAGAATCCTCTGACTTTCCCCTCGTATATTATATCTTGCAGGTTTTTACTTAACCCATGTGATGTGCTCATTGCTAAATATATGTATCAAAGAAGCATGTGAAGAATGTGAAAAGACGAGCGAGCAAGGAAAGTTTAGGACAATGAAGAGGCACACATTTTAGATAAACATTGCTGGAATCGTGAGCCTCCCTTGAATCCAAGCTTTGGTTGGACTTAAATTTTTGAAGGCTTTGGTGTTTTAGTATGAGATGGAATTATATTACCTTCGGACATTGATGATTCCACGCCATTGTATTTCTCCCATGGCCAACCAAAGTCTCCTGTTTCCTTTTTTTTTTTTTTTTTTTTCTTTTTCGTTTTGTGCAATGAAAAAAAGAAATCCGTCTTCCCTAGAGCTCTCAAGTCATCACTTCCTAAGAAGAGAAGAAAAAGAATGAGAGCTCCCCTCTGATTTGCTCATATTTATTACCTTTATATACCTATGCAAAAACCGTTAAAAGTCATACTTATCAATCATAGAACACAAATACATTGTAGTCGAGGAGTAAACGAAAGAAATCCCTAGTCCACACGGCTGGGCCACTGTTATTCTTAGAGACGAGTTGGTTTTACTGATAGAGAAGTCTACAAATCAATCTCGGCAAAGCCCAAAATATTTTATACAGATGAATGAATTTAGTAAATTGTGATGAGCTTGAAACCGTAAAATCTCGATGGCAAATGGATATTTGGTCATTTTGGTATAATCCTAAACTCTTTTAACCCTTATCTTCTCTTTATAGGAAACAACGTTGATGCGATTCTACATCCATTACATCTGAACCCCTTCTCACAGCCGCGGTGAAGTTTTATAACAATATACACAAAAAAGGGCAACAAATATGAAAATATGAATGACCACACACATGCTGGGCTACCATACTGGTTCTTGCTACTAATCGCAAACACTCTAGTTAGTAGTCAGGTATACGTGTAGTAGCCAGTCTCAGAGCCATTGACACAAGATTTAAGTATCTGTGCTGTCTCCTCATCACTTCAACTTGTCAGCGTCACGTTAAGGCTGCCCCATGAATTGAAGAAGTTGCATCTGAAGGGTGCATTTGTGACCGCGAATCTTTCCCATTGTCAAGCCCCAGAACTGAAAGAGCTGAACTGGTATAACATGAATCAAGATTCAGTACCTAAACTGTTTAAAAAAAAAAACTAAAAAGACCAGATAACAGAATGTGTGTTTGATTTAGAGAACCTACTTTGGTAGAGAATCTCTAATAGTTGGCTGATTTGCATAAGCAGTAAGGGAAGGTCTTAGATCAGGAAACTTCTTCATGATACTTTCAAGTTGAGGCATTGGTAACTGCAAAACAATACCGAAGAGTTACTTGAATTTTCTGTGAATACACTAAAACTCATTTTCTTATATCACGTTTCTGTACCTCCAACAAAACAGGGAAAGAATGTGGCTGTGTCTGAGACACACATTTCAAGAAGCCAGGCCACAACTTCGGCAGTCTCCAGACCTGAATCCAAAAGACACGGCAAGACATTCCATCATAACCACACCATACAGAAAATAAATCTCAAAGTGATTTTTTGTGTGTTGATCTTTAAATTACTCACCTGCTTGCTCACCAACTTGGAGAGGATTTCCATGACAAAATCAACCTAGACAAAAAAGTTAAAATTTATTTACTTCGGACCAAAAGAATCCAGAGTGACCTATAGCTTAAACCAAATACTTTAGAGACACGTTTTCTAGTTGTATTTTCCTGTCCCTTCTCAACTCAACAATCTAATAAAATAGCTTAGACTAAAAATAGATTTAATTTTGCCCGTGCAATCGCTTGGGATAAAGAAAAAAGTTTTCTGGTTCGTCTCTTATTAGCTCATACAGCTGCACTATACAGTGAAGCCAATAGTAGATTAGTAGTTTCAGCTTGGATTTCTGGGTCGACATTTTGATTATTTTGGAATCTGCATACAAAAGAACCTCCTCCATGTTTGTCTAAGAATAACTCAACAAAATTATTATGGATAGCTTGGTTTCGATCCGAATTGTCAGAGACAGACATGTCTTCAAACATTTACAGACTTATAAAAACAAGCTAATGCAATCTCATACATGAGGCTTCATCAACTTAGTTAACACTCATGATTGCTCTTGTTTGTATTTTTTTTTTCATGCTAAATCAACTTGCTAGCGACATGTTAGTTATCTTGGTTAGCAACTACAGAACTTCAGATAACCTTATGCGTGACACATATTTTTTCTATTTCCTGATTTAGGAAATCATTTAGGATTTGAATTTCCTTATTTCCTTTACCCAAAGTGTTTTATTATAAATAAGGATGAGGTCTTGTTTGTAAGACCCATCCAAGCTAGAGAGAGCTTTGGTCGGAGGGAAGAATGCAGTTCTCTTGGGTGTTATCAAATTCTATTTCTGTTACTCTGCTTCCGTTTTAATAAAGACCTTTTGTTTTTTCACATCACTGTGTTCTTAACTCTAACAGTATAAACACTTACCAGTGTTGGAAAAGCGTCGATTGCCTGAATCACCGTTCTCATGAAGAGTAAAGGCAGAGGTGTTCGATCAACCTGAAACCAAAAAGTATCAGAGATGTAAATATCTAAATCAGTAGTTCTTTTCCATGATATATGCGCTCTTGACATACCATCTGACCGAGGGCCTTTGCTAAGACTTGCTGTGTGAAAACAGTGCGTTGTTCAAAGCAAGCCGAACATGCATCTGTTATCTGGAAAAAAAGCACAGTCAACTGTTACTCTGCTAACCAGAGAGACAGTCATTAGAACAGCTAGCACACTTGCAGAATTTCATAAAGATTACATGGACAAACAGATTAATCTGGTCTATAGCAAATCTGACAATCTAACTAGTCAGTTGCTAGTTGCCACTAGCTTTCTAGCTTGCTATAGCAGCATATGACTTTAGATGAATCATTGATCTTCCCATAAACAGCTTGCTTGGACACAAGTTACTAGGAAAAGACCTATTGCTTGGAAATAGAAGGGCATTTGACATGATAACTGCGAGGATGCTTCCCGTTACCAAAATTATTGTGACTTGTTAAGAAGTATGACAAGACTAATTCAAGTAAGAAGAAAGCTGATTTAATTCTTCTATAATTCTGTAATGAATCCCCAACTCTCCCAACCCCAACTAATTTCTAGCTGACCTCGTCTCTGTTGAATCTACTATCTATGACAAATGTATCTACCTAAGTTATGCTGACGTGGCCATATGCAGCTGATGATGAAGTTTACTGTGTTTCTTATGTACACTTGTCAAAAGCCACCAAAACTTAAGAAAAGGCGATGCATTGAAGAATATATAGGGATGATAAAGAAAGCATTCCAATAGGAAAAGGTCTAGTAACACATTTGATTTCAAGCAGACAAGTACAGACAACAAATCCCTTCAAAAGTACTTTCAAATCAGAAGGAAATTAGGAAATACCTTTTTCAGTGGTGGCCCATCCTTCTCAGGGACAATATCGTGGATAGCAATCAGTACCTCGGCAGGTGTTAGGGCAGGGCCTGTGTGAGCAGAACCCTATCACATATATAACAACAAAAGATCGGACAAGTTCAGAAAATTTTACAGGTGGGTAAAATAATGTTAATGTCATGCAGAGTGGTTCCTGTTTATTACTGGACAACCAATACTCATCTCATCGAAGGTTAAAATGTCAAGGCAGTCCCTCTATGCATAGCATAATCAATAAGATAGCAATTAATGGGTGGACCGTGAGAATATGCATATACCTGTAATATATGAGCAAGTGCAAGTTGAAACTTATCAGGCGGAAGATTAAGAAGGGGAGGAAAGATGGGCAAAACCTGTTACATTGAAAAAGAATATTCATCATAAAATAAGGAATTTATACCATTGATGAGCATTCAAGAAAAGTCATCTTTTGCATCCACCAGCCAAGGACCACACACTTTTCAGAAGTCTTCCACGGTTACTAGTTCTTATTATTTCCACATTTTCAGATAGGTAAAATAACGAGGGAACAAGAAATAATAAAAAGTTACAAGCCTCTTCATCTTCCTTGAGGATAAAAAAGTACAGTGGAAAGAGCAGAACCCATGGAAAGAAAGTAGAAAATAACCTCATCTTTAGTGAGTGAAGAAAGCAATGGAATGAGAATTGAAACATCCTGCAAAACACATTATTTTGTAAGGCTTTGCGAACTTGTTTTTCATAAATATATACACATAGAAAAAGATACGAGCGAGCTCTTCATAATAAATCAAACCTTTAGCTTCGTTTCATATAGATGCTTTACAGTAGCAATCAAATCCGTTGAAGGTGCCAAGTCTTGTGTCAATATTTGCAACACCTTAACATAAGAAATAAACAGTGTGTGATTCAAAGTTAGAAAATACTTTTGAGGCCAATGTGAATTTACTACAAGGAAACACAGAAGCCACTTACAAATGTCAATAAATTTTCACTTCCCTTAGGAGGATCGGATATTATTTGGAGTAGTTCCACATAAGATGAACCTAATTCTCGTATCAGGATAGGTATATGCCGATGGAAAGCCTGAACCATTTCAGAAAGTTACCAAAATAAATCGATTTGATGTTGTGAATATCTTTTACTCCCATTAAAACTTGGAGAACATACGTGATGCATATAAGAAATGCCATAAATTGCCCCAAAACAAAAAATCCAATGTCCAAAATTAATCTCCTATCCAATCTTATTCCTGTACCATGCCACATGTGATGCACATAAGTTGTGTGACAGTCTATTAGAGAGGGACTAACTCACCTGGGTTACTGTTTTTGGAGCTCTCCCGTAAACTTCAAAGACAAGTCGAAGGAGACTAGGTTTCTGGAAAAAAAAATAGTATTCATCAGATCCACGGGAATATTTAAGGATAGTGAATACTTTGAGCATTAGGAGCAACTCCAAAGACTACACAAACCTTTTTACATAAAGCGAAGAACAGAGAAACTAGTCTCTGAGCTTCAGAAATTGATAAAACCGAAACATCACAAGACGATTGTAAATCCTGCGGAGAGTGAATCTCAGAGTTTCCAGACAATAGAGAGTCACTTGTTGAAGTTATCTGGCTTTTAACCTGAAAAAAAAATGTCAGCTAATCAACCCACAAAAAGTCAAGGTTATATAAACTGACGCGCGCCCATTGCATCAACTAGTTAACCATCACAAGGGAAACTTTAGAAGCTTACAAGAACAGGCACAAAAAGTAACAGACGTCTAATCAATTTTTATACGGTAATAAGCCTTTATATATACAATTCAAAGAGAACTACGCTAAACACCTCAAGGGAACTTTTATTGGCTTTTGGAGCTTTACTGCCTTTGAAGAATGATACTCACTCAACTACCAGACTAGACTATATGCTATTACCTCTGTTTTTATTCCTTCTGCAATAGATCCAATCCGTGAGAGATCTGTCTCTGAGTTCACAGCAGTCAGCAACATATCTGTTGCATATTGCTCAACATGCTCTGCTATGTATGTTAGGTGATATAGTTTGTTCGTAACCTGTGCATGCATTTGAGAAACATCAATTAGAATTAATGTACCAGCAGTAAATAAAAACCATATTGCTATCCGGGACTAATTTTCTCACAAGTCGGATGGCTTTTGCTCGGATGTCTTCTTCAGAATGAACAGAACACTGTCATAACAGGAATAAAACATGTGTTAGGAACATGAAAAAATTGAAAGGGCCATATAGCATATGAAGATAAAAGAAAGTTAATTCTTCAATCAACTAAAATCCAAAACTTTTGAATTTCCATTTTTTCCATCACTGAGACAACTCCAATGTGACAGGGCTTGTAAGAAAGACAACTAATAAAGATTGGCTACAGATTCTTACCTTCAGTGCTATTGCTAAGCATGCTTTTCGCTCATTTGGACGCACTAAAATTAAGCTCCAAACAGCACCAAGCCCTTGGGTAACACGCTCACTATCACAGATTTCTCTTCCAACTGGGTTATGATGAGTGGAGCAGAGTTCATCCAGTAGCTTTATGGCAGAATCTGGTAGATGTGGAGCTTCCCCGAAAAGCCTGCTGAATGACTTGTCGGAAGCAGGAAGAGCATCCAGAAATGATCTTGCCTACAGTAAACATCTTAATAAGCGAGATTCAGAAACAAGAAATGGAAAAAGTTGAATAAACGCTCACCACTGCTATGAGAAATTTTTCATAAACAGTAGCATAGGGAGAGGATTCATCTGTGTCCACAATCGCCATTGAATGCAGATGGTACAGAACATGTAAAACAAGTTCATGCCCCTAGGAACAAAGAAGCAAATAGATCAGAGGTTTGCCTACACACATGGTAGACTCTTGGTTACTGGGAGTTGGAGGGGAAAAGTTTATTACTCGCAGAATAGCAATGCACTTAAATGCTACAATTTTATGAAAGCTAACACACTCCCGACATATGGAAAAATAGATTCAAGATCCAAAACCTAAGCAAAAGAGTGACAGCCGAGTTTGAGGAATACAAGTACCTTGAACTCTCGATGATCCACACTAATATGCTCTCTTAGTATGGTTGCAACATCATTGCCAGCATCAATCTGGAAAAATAGTAATATAAATAACATTTATTCTTGTAAACAAAAAGAATTAAAGGGGAACTTGACATAAGGATTCCATAAGCATAAGCAAAATGATGGAAGTGTTAGCTCGAGTTGACAGCAAAACCACAAGTAACAAAAATCAAAGAGGCACTCACTTCAGCAATTAATCGGGCAATCAATGCCATGCAAATCTTCTTACAATTAAACCCAAAGACATGTCTATTTGATTCAATTATACGTTCAATAGCCAACTTTCCAACAGTTTTGCTTTGCTCTGTGGTAAGTTCAACATATAATGGAACAGGTGCCAGCTCTTGATAGCTTTCTTCTGGTGCACTAATGTCTGATGCTGTAGGGAGATGTTGATCAAAATCTGGGACTGATGCTGAAGGCGAATGTTGATCAAAATCTGGGACAGACACCAGATCCAAATCACACTTTGTTTCAGAACCTGAAAATTTTGTTTCTCTGATGCCGTCATCATCCCTGCAAGGAGATAGTGGAACATCTAAAGATGATTTGCCCTTTGACGGGTATACATACTCTTTGGGAACAGTCAAGTCCTCTCTGCAATCAGGCTGATCAATTATTCTGAATACTGAACTTCCTGTCACCTTTTGGCTACGCTCTACTGCTGTTGAATGTACTGAACCAGTAGCCGCTGCCATGACAGCAGGAACTGAAAGTGGCTTACTCAGTACGCTAGAGATGTCCATCTGTGCTGGAACTGATTCTTTACCATCACCTACAGGCAGTGACGTTGGTATCACAGATGAATTTGAACGCCTTGGATCCATGCGACGGGGATCCTGCATAGCGCTGAATAAGTTATCTTGGAGAAATAAACATTCAACATAGAATCAAGCAGCAAATAAAAATTTGTACCCTTCTTGGGTCGCGTCTAGGGTCTGCAGCCGCGCTATTCAAGCTAGGCATATCGAAAAGAGATGACCCAGTAGGAAGGGTTTGTTCAAGAGGAAGTTGTGCCGGAGGAATTGGAGAATGCATGGTGTTAATAGAAGAAGATACCACAATATCTGCTGGAGTAGCCAATGAACTTTTCAATGTAGGAGGGTTACTAGGCAAATGTTTCATGCTTGCTATTACAATATCAGCAAGCATATCTGGATGAAGCTTAGATATGAGAATTTCAAGTGATGCAGCTCCTCTGTCTCCTTCAGCAAGCAAAGCACCAATCATTGAAACCATTTGTTCCACTGGAGTCAACTCACCGTCTGAAGGATGGTTACCAGAGGAAATGCCATTGATAGAGACAGGTCCTTGAAGGGAATCATTTGTTTGAACTTGCTGGGTCAAATGCATGTTAGTATTATGGCGTAAGCGCTTTGGAGGAACCTCTCCATTGATTGTATCATCTTCTCCCTGAGGCATTATTCGTTTCTTTGAAAAATCCCAAGAATTTTGATGATTAATCACCTTGTTATTCTGAAAAGTAGGTTTAGCATGAGACGTTACTGTCACAGTGATCAAAGCTGATGGAGCTATAGAAGAGTAGAAAGAAAGAATGAAACAAAACTTTTACCTTGCCTGACCAATTTTCACGTGCAGCACGCTCATTATTTCTGACCAATTTATCTACTTGACGGAGAACTTGATCAGCAACATCTGCAGCATTCATTGCTCGAAGTGCTCTAAGAAGCTTGTCTCTTGACTAAAAATGCAAATTAAATATAACTATCTCAGTAAGAAAACAAATATCAGCAAACAAAAAGAAATCATATGATACTTTTGACATGTGATCTATCAAGCAAACACTTCTCTCAACTCTTTTCTACCTATTACAAGGCTTTACTTCATGAAATGACACTAAATAACATGTTTTTATTGTAGTCACTGAAAACCTTTTACTTAAAAAAAATGAATGGCACATATGGCGGGAAAAAAAGGCATGGCAAATTCCTAAACTAGACAAAAGAGATATCAAAGGTTGACAATTTGACCAGAAAGGCTGAAACAATTAAGCAATTTCTCTGACATGAGCTGCCTCGACTCCATGATACTGCATTCTCCCACAAACGGTCTTTTGTTTCAGCATTTATATGCAAGACAGGTCGCTATGGCTATAAACTGTGCTGGCCTCTAAATCCTCTAAGGAACAGATAAATAAAAACCAAGCAACAATAATTTGAGCAGTGGGTTTCAGTAGAGACTATATTTGAGAATTAGATGGCAAAAACAACCAGAAAGATACTTAGAACTGATGTTTAATAATGATTTCAAATGCTATTCATCAAAAACAGGGTAGAGTTGAGGGTAATAGATAAATCACATCTAGATAAGACTTCAGAGAGAAAAAAAAAAGGTATGAAAACTCTACCTCTATTATCGGTGAGAATGTACATCTAAGAAATCCCAGCAAGGCAGTTCTAATGGAATACTGAACGCTTGCAGCATGGCACCCCTTAACCGTCTCATGATTTGGGTGAAAATCCAGCAGTACAGAAAGGACAGTGTTGTAGTGGACAGGCCTCTTCCTTGCTACCACCGCGAGACTGAAAGATAAGCTACTGTCAGATAAGATACCAGTGCTTACATAGTTATTATTCAAAATTGCAAATGGTTCAGGTATGCTCCTACAAGCATGTCCTAATGGATCAGCACATCTTAGCAAACAAAACTAACAATACTGGCGTCAAAGAAACTGCCCTTCTGTTCTTCCTATGCAAGGAACTGCTTTTAACATATACAATTATCTAACGTAAAAGATACTAGAGTTTGAATATAACTTTTTTGAGCAACCATTCCTGTGCGAAACTTTGCCCATGATTCTGAAGCATACAACACTGCTAATAAGCTCCCTGACAAGATAAAACTTTTCTCAAACTGAATTTTACATATCCCATTTTTACAGTTTTGAGTCAGAAACTCTGGTCTGGAAGCATATCAACATAAAATATCTCTGCAAAGCTAGCATATCCTACAGATTTCCTGCAATTACAAACTAAGTGCCAGCATAATACAAAAAGATGAATTATTACCATTACCAAAGCAATAAGATGAACAATTTTCACATACTTCTTACTTTAAGACAGCTTCATTAATTAAAGATTAGGTAAAACCGAAAGAAAAATCAAAACCATCTCTCTAGACAATGTCTTTCCTCTCAGGTTTTAACATTGATCTTTCCAGAAAGATAGTGTCCCCAGACATTAAATGATAATATCAGTTCAAACAAAAACAAACATCTGCAAGGTAATTACTACTTTTTGAAGATTTTGTCAAAGTGACAAATTAGTTTGCTACGCAGAGATGATATCCTAAGAATGTGCTCTCAAACAGATGAAGGAACCTTGATAATTCAAATTGATTAGATATATGCCACCTACTGGACATAATAACCATGCGATAACTTCTACATCCATCTAAACAGCAACACATAACAAGCAGCAAAATGTATCAGCATCCATATCAAATATCCACATAATCCTGTATGGAGAAGAAACAATCATCACAACAGAAGGCAGAACCACAGTGCAAGTAAATGTTAGGCTAAAATTCAGCATAAAAAAAAGATCTGATTACCAAATGATACTGTGCATAAACTGTTAAATTGTAAATGTATACATTTTTAATATCTCAACATAACAGTCATAAGTGTATATAAATATATATTTATATACATCCAGTTCACATAACCAAATAAAATTTTCCTCAAGCATGTTTCTGCGCTACTTGGAAACAACATTTCTAACTACTAGAGCTGACCATTCTAGCTGTTGTTTGTTGTCCCTATCACTTGCATATTGGAGCTCCATAGTACCCCAAAAATGCAGGCGCCAAATACCCAGGTAATTGTCAATATCTGTAACTGATGCAGCTTCAACTGAGCCATTTTCCCCCGGACTATTATTCAGTTAGCTGCAACTATATCATAGGGGTTGCACCGGTGCTATAACCTGTCTCCACGCCTTATCTCTCTCAGCCAAAAGTTTAGTAGACATACAAATGGAAACCAGCAGTTTAATTCCCTGATGTTATTCCTCGTACAAATCTAATTTGGGTCAAGATACACAGAAAGTGCAAGCAGGACAGCCAAGCATGACCGTGAAACTACTTACCAGTAGAATATCATTTGCTTATTGTTGTATTTCACAAATGAGGCCCACATAAAGTTTATGCGGAAACATAACAATAAGTAACTAAAATTTAAGAGCACCAAATCACCCATATCAACTTACTTGCAAGAACAATGAAATTAATTACGATATATAAGGATAAAGAAAAAAAACATGGGCAATCATTTGATCTGGCTAGCATTCAGACTATCTTAACGTAGAACTATGAATTTTTTATAAACCGTTTTGTTAGTAGAACGCAGATAAATACCACCAACAAAAAAACTCAGGCAAGCCCCACCAAGAGAGTAGATTATTTCTCACAATAAATTCAGTCTTTTTTAGGTCATGAGTGTTAACAGAGATAGAGAAGTATTTCATATCTGAACATCAACAAAACAGCATACTGAGGGGCAAAATAACCAACATAGTTTCAGTGTGGGAGAGTAAAATCTGTAACAGGTAAATTTATCAAGCACAATTCAGATCATGATGAAAACATAGAAAAGTAAATACACAATAATAGTGGGATGCATCCAGAAACGTACCAACTAATAACAGATATCGTCAGTGCACCCGATAAACGATTAGCCGACTGTATGAAATCTACTAAGATGCCAAATGTCATATTTGCTTCAGACATGAGCGTTGCTGGATTCAGAATGGGGTGACCGCCAGCAAGCCAGGAAATATTAAACATCTGCCTACCTCCTGTAGTAGAATAGGAAAAGTTGACATGCCAGCAACAAAATGAACAAATCATGATTTATGCTATTTCAGATTCATACATAAAATTGCAATTTAATATTAAAAAAACTGCATGATTATAACGTAATACCTTCACTGGAAATTTTTTCAGGATCAGATGCATCAGGAGTAAAGAGCAAAATAAATGTCTCCATAAACTTTAGAGCAAGAACTTTCACCCCTACAGAGCCAGGCTATCGTGAAAGAAACAGCAGACTTAAGTTAAAAAAGCTTAAATTGACAGAGAAGCAGAACAAATACTCAACCAAAGACCATACTTGGCAAGAGGTACAGATAGACAAAACGAAGAGGCTATAAACAGCCAGCATACCTCTAATGCAGCGGCAAATACAGCATCTTTGAACTTAACCATCCATGTCCATAGTTCCCCACACCAACGATCAACTTTACCACAATGATGAAACTGTAGAGATCATCAAGAATAATACATATTACCGAGAGTAAAAGGGGACTTCAATGCTAAAAATCATGTCCATTGCTTTGGTGAATATACAGGAATACCCACAAAGATCTCAAAGTACTGCTAGTAAATAAAAAGTAAACTAATAAACACAAATTCAGCATAAAAAGTAAG
>VBRH01000483.1:29021-41964 GCA_014578085.1 Cardamine resedifolia | reverse complement strand
TCCTCGTCCCTTGATAAGACTAGTAAGACATTCACCAGAACATAAGAATGATCCAGCATTCTCAAACCAACCTCTTCAATGATCCTGCCACCAAGAAGAATCGATCAACCAGTCTCTTACCTTGTCAAATTAATCACCATGTACATAACACAAGTAAGTTGATACACCCCCAAAGCCAAAGTTAGTTACTATTCATAGAAATAGAATAGACACTTGCGCAAACAATGTGAGGGGAATTAAATAGTATGCCTAAGCACTAGATGACTAGTATTCACCATCTTGCTGTGTAAGTGTCAAATCTATCCCACCAAAACAAACAATCACGCCGAATAGAGGAATTATTATTAGTAAAGATCAACATTTTTCCAGATTGAAAAAAAAAAACTATCCAAAGATATAGCAGAACCCTAATGATAAAAATCTTCTACGAGTTCGTGCACAGCATTATCCAGGGTGAGAGACGAAAGTAAAAGCATGAAGGAAGCGTAGAAATTGCAAAGGGACTCACTCGACAAGGGAATTGCGAACTAGAATTTCACGGGACAAGTGGAGTTCTGCGAGATAGGGGAAAATCTCAGCAGAAAGAGACGGCTCCAATGACAGCAAAATCTCCTTAACCTGTCTAAGTGACGAGAGCTTCACTGCCAAATCGCCATGGTTATTGGCAGCAGCGAGGAGAGAGAGCGCTTGCGCCTTCGCTGTCGCGGCAGCCGGAGCCGCCATTACTGAATTCTAAGATTCGGCTCGCAGAATCTTCAAGGGGTAAATACAGTGTTGTCTTCCGCAGTGGCGGTTATGTATGTTTAGGGTTTTTGAAGGTTGAAGAAGAAGAAGAAGAATCTCGGCGATACAGAAGCAGCAGCAGCACAGAGCTATTACGCAATTTTACGCATAGAGAAAATGCTCCGGAACAGAAGAACCGGGTATCTTCAATTAATTCCCTAAAATTTCTAGGTCCGCAATACGGGAAGGAACACCTTGTCGTTTTATTTCTTGGGAGTTGCAAAGATTGCCGTTTTGTGTTACTTACCCTCCCTCTGGTTTAGCACACGATCTTAGCACAGTTAAAGGTCCTTTAGAACCAGCTTTACTTATTGATCAATCAAATTTGTCACGCACACAACAATATTCAGTTCACATTATTATGAAGTTTATTATAAAAATAACAAGAAATTAAAATTTTTAAATATTAGAAATATATATATATATATATGTATCAAAATAAAATTATGATAAAAAGAAAATTTTAATGTTATTTATAAATTTATTTTTTGGCTTTTAAATTTTTTTATAGAGGTTAATGATTTAACTCCACATGAAAACATGCAAGGAGATAACATTTACAAATTTTTTTTTTTTTTTAGAGCAAAAGAGATTCATCCATTTGCATAGACTTGTGAATTTTTGTCTCTATGTTCTATTGATCAGGTATTCTAGTCTCTAGACATAGACTTGTGCTCTCTTCTCATTGTTTTATTAACAAGCTTAATGCTATTATAAATAGTTTGTCTCCGAACATAACCACACCGAAATGGTCAGATTTCAAATTGGACAAAACCATGTGCGATTTATATCTTTTTTTTACCATTCATAATTTAAAAATTTTAGTGGTATAGACGGAATCCACTTTTACAAATAAGTAATATAAAACCACAGTAAATTGTGATCCGTCCGGAAAAATAATTAGATTTGTCCGCCAATCGTTTTAATCCACATAATTTAATCAAACCACACCAAAATTGTATAATAAAAAAAATGGTTAACCACATGAATTTTAAGGTTTAACCAACACCAAACCAAAGTCGCCTAAGTCAATCAAGACGGTTTGATTTATTAATTTTTCGGTTACATTGCTGACAAATAGCACAAAAGGAGGAATCAGAATCAAACATCCAATTCCGATCGAGAAAAATATAACATTCATAGGGTTGAATTGACGGCGAAATCGGTCGGTAGAACAAAAAATGGAAGGATGGGATCCGAGCACGAAGTCGACATTAACGCGGATACCACTTCTGACGACAAAGGCTGGGCCAAGAGACGGCGCCGCATGGACACAGAGGCTGAAAGAAGAGTACAAGTCTCTGATTGCCTATACCCAGATGAACAAGTCCAATGACAACGACTGGTTCCGTATCTCTGCTTCCAATCCTGAGGGCACTCGTTGGACTGGCAAGTGTTGGTATGTTCACAATCTCCTCAAATACGAATTCGATCTCCAATTCGATATCCCTATTACCTACCCAGCCACTGCTCCTGAGCTTGAGCTGCCTGAAATTGACGGCAAGACCCAAAAGGTAACGCCTTTTTTTTGTTACGATCTACTCAATAGGGGGTTGTCTTTATATTCGATATTTTTTTTTGTGTAGATGTATCGAGGTGGGAAGATATGCCTGACTGTGCATTTCAAGCCACTCTGGGCCAAAAACTGGTAATTTTGATAATGCTCTGCTTGCTTACACATCGTAAGAGATGCATGTAGCTTTTTAGATCAGTTTAGTCTCGATTTTTAGAGGAATTATGAAAGAATCGCAATCCTAAGATGTTAATTAGATTGTATTTGTTGTTGATCTTCTTTTGTATGATGATTCAATTAGGCCGAAAAACTCTAATACTAAGCTGTTTGTGTCAGAATGAAAATAATTTTCCAGAAGGGGACATCTAGTTAATTTAATTTTTGAATGTTTTTCGTTTTCACCGTTGTGTTGAACACGTTATGTCCCTTTCTATCGCGAATTTGAGTGCCTACTTGTTTTCTTGGCATTGATGAGTGACTTATGTTTATGCAGTCCTCGGTTTGGTATAGCACATGCACTTTGTTTGGGGCTTGCTCCGTGGCTTGCTGCAGAGATTCCAATTCTTGTGGATTCCGGCATGATTAAGCACAAAGATGACGCTGCAACTTATGCAGAATCTTAGTCTATGTAACCTGTCTTTCAATATCGGAAATGTTGAGGTGTTTATCAGTAATAGCTGAACTCTGAAATGACTGAGGTAGATGCGTCTACCCTATAAAACACTTACATGAAACCCAATAAGGATTAAAGCTATTGCAATGTTTTTCTATAAATACTTGCACATTTTGAGAATATATGATGTTACTACTTTGGACCTGGTTCGTGCAATCGTCGCTAGATGTAGATATTCTATTGTTAACCTTTCTATGGGATTGCTTTTTTTTCCGGGGTGCAAAACTGAGGTCTGTTTTAGAGTTGTTGAAATCAATGACCGGTTTGCAGGTGGTATGCTATTGCTGATCCGGAAAGGAAGATAGCATGTATAGGTCATAGAGGCATAGGGGCTAGAGACCATATAGTTGCTAACATCTGCACTAAGAGATTATTCTCTTGAACGATGCATGAGCATCTATGGTGAAATGAAATGACAAAGTTAATGTCAATCGTATAAAGGGCGGATAATATGATGAATGGTTTTTACTTACGACCTTTCCCTTGTGATAGAAAGGTACCAAAATCCTAGAACTACCATTTCATAAAGTTACTCTTGAAGCAAAACCAAGAAAACCGCAATATCCCCGTTTGATCGAGGTTGATCCTCCTGTCGTATATAAAAAGAAAATAAGATCTGATGACACATAAATAGTACAACAGCATCATCCAACATCTATCCATTTTCTGCCCACCAAAACTTGTCTTTCCACATTAATCTGCAGTTATAACTCATACACCTCTTCTCTTTACTTTCCTGAAACTCAAAAGCATGTATGTATTCAGTTCTGTGTTAAAAGTTATAAGGGATTCCATAAGCCGCAGAATCCAACCCCGCTGCAGGATCTTTGTCTACAAGTTGTGGCATCAACTCCACACTCTTTGTTGCTCCAACACCTATGATCGATTTGCTTGTCAGGAACATGGCAAGCACTGTCTCTGTGTTGTTCAGGATGTCTAGAGTTGGGAGCTATCGATGGACAGACTTGCAGTGACAAGGCGCTTACTTGACTTTCCCATGCTCCACTCTGAGAATTTGCAAGTTTCTAGTTAAGCAGAAGCAGAAAAAGAACTAAAGTAATAACGCAATACGACTCTTTGATTCGTTTAAGGCCTGTCCTTCTGTCTCTCAACTGAAAAACTAGCATTGCTATTCTTATTGAACGCTAATGCACACTGAATAGCCAGTGTAAACTATGCTACGAGTCTTAGTTTTTCCAAAATGATCAGAGCTGGAACAAGAGCCAGACCTTTGAAGATGTCCAGTTGCCTGAGAAATAATTTTCTGGTAGTTTCTCATGCCAGGAGCTCATAACCTTTATAGGATGGCCCTCGGTTGTGAATATATAATTCCTTTTTGCCACAAATGAATCATCGAAGAGGAGATATAAGTATTTGCACCTGCGAATGTGAGATAACAACCAATATGATGTTATGACATTGTATAGGTAAGAAAAGACTTATGTGCAAGGAAGTGAATGTTTATTTCACGTTTCGGCAAGAAAGAAACTATGCTGATGATCTTCCAGTTGCATGGTCGTCACATCTCTTACACTTGCAAATCCCCCTGGCACCTTCGTGTACAGATTTAGAGATTCAACAATTGTTTCACCAACATCTAGGTACCATGGATCTGCAAATAGAAGGAACAAAGGGTTGACATAGAGATCTATTGTCAACGAAGGGACGCCTCAAATCTGGTGCTTCACATAACAAACATTTACGGTGAGACAATAACTAAAAAAGAAAAAAGAAAAAACCTTTTGTAGCTTGGTATAAGTAGAAGGTGGATTCTGCTAATTCGGGACGTAGTGGATAGTACTTCATAGTCGGATGTATTACTTGATGATCCAGTAGATACCTGAACAAAGACATGTTCAGCGTCCTTTAGTCCAAACCGCAAACTTGAAAATGGCTGAGAGCTCAAGATCCAACTAGGAAGTCAACAAAGAAAAGAAAACTGAATACATACCTCTCTGGTAATACACCAAACTTCTCCCATACATGGAAAAACTCGCGGTGCGATAAATTTGCAGCTGCGACATCTCCAGCGAGAACCTAATATAAGAACTTAATCATGACAATCAGAAAATCCCCTTTTCAAGTGTTCTTTCTATGACATTTAAGTATTCCATTCATTCATTATACCTGTAGACCAGGCCAAAACGCCTGAAGACTTGTGAGCTGCCAATAAGTTGGTTTCCCACTCCACATGTTAGCTTCATGGTACCTAAACCAGTTAGATAAACCATTACTACATCTAGCAATTTTCAATTTTGGCATAATAGAAGTCTTAATGTCATAACAGAGGTTGTGGAAGTACGTTTTTTCAGGCTAGTATATTACCAATGCCCATGTCTGAAGTACTTCTGAGATGCCAGATAAGCAGAACGAAACATTAGCCAGTAATCTTCTTTCCCAAAAAGAATATAAGCCTTCAAGAGGTATTCATAGAAAGAGTCAACCCCTTTAAAAAATCAGAAATGAAATTACACATGAGAGCCACATCAATCTAAGGCACAAGTTAATTCCACACAAATACAGTAAAATATTTTGCAGCTATCTCTTGAAAAAGAGAATTACCACTAGAATCCCTCTGAAAATAAACAACATACCAGCTCCAATGCTGGAGGAGTACTCTAGCCATTCCCCAGTTACCACATCCAGTGTCGTCCCTAGCAGATCTAACGAACTTCTCATCCTCCATAGCTGACGAAGTGCACGTAATGCAGCTGATTCAAATCTAGGGTCACCAGTGAGCCGTGACAATGCTCCCATTTCAAGAATGAGTGAACCTAAAGTGTAAAATGCATATCAATAAATTCATGAGCACATCCGAAAAACTGGTTTCATCGAAGAAAAATATTTGTGTTTAGTTGCCACTAGAATGTACAAGAAACAAGGGATAACTAGATACACACCACATCCTGAAGTGCTTGTTTCAGTTGTTTCATTCTCCATAACTCCGTTCTGCCCAAAGATATTATTTGGGGTCAAAAAATCACTTTTCCAAGAAAACTAGAAGAGCAAGCTCAAATTTAAGCAGGTAAGAGCGCAGAAACCTTTTTATAAGAATTGAATTAAAACTATCAAAGTGACTGTTCCTTTTTGCATTAGATAGCCAGGATTTCAGATGTATTGAAGTGAAATTATGTTAGGTGCATTCCATAAGTGACTTTTCACTACCTTCAAGTTAATCCATGCATATGGTAATCCTTTGGGTGTATCAAACGCTGGCAAAAAGCGTTTTCCAAGGTCTTCCGCTAACCGAAGAAGCTGATTGTTGTAGGACCCCTGAATCAACATATTAGTTGGATCAATTGCAAGAAGATGTGCAGAGATAAGTCCTCCAAGAACTCTAATGTTGCACTGCAATCAGAAGCAAAAAGAGAATCAGTTAGAAGCATCAAGTGCGAGTAAACTCATTCATGGAACTCGGGGACATATTTAGACTCTTGAAGCAAGCATCAACAAAATTTGACCATTTACTGAACTAAACTCCTACCAAAGAGCAAATAAATTAAGCTTCGTATGAAGTCACTGGGTGTTTAGATTATACCTCAAAAAGGTTGACCCGTGCATCAATATCAAATGTTAGATTTTCTGAGAGCCAGAGAATCCCCTTTTCGAATTCTGTACTGTTTCCCAATATAGCAAGGCTGGGAGACAAAGGGAGAATCATGTAAAACTGGTATTGAAAAACCACTTACAGAATGCTTTCACTTTTGTATAACATACCTGGATAAGGATTCAACAAGTGTCACAGCTGATCCATTATAATCTGTTGGCAGGTGTTCAAGCTGGAAATCAGAAATCTTGGAGTCAAGCTTCTGCTTCAAATTTGTTTATGGGTGCTCAATTAAGCTAGCAAGTTACCTTGAGATTTCCAAGCTCACTGAGGGAGTCTGTGAAACTTTTTGTAAGAGGCTTTAGCTCATCATGCTGTTGGAATTTAGAATGGAATTCAAACACAGCAGCCAGAATTCATCAACTTATAATGATAAGTTGAAGTGGTTTCACTAACCGGAAATGCGTAAGTCATGTAGTTGTCATACGCATGATAGAACCTGTAAAACGAGAATAACCAAATATGAATGAATATATATCATCAAAAATATTACTTGCTCGCTCTTTTACTTTGTCGTTCCCTTGGTTTCAGCATCTTTGGTTTGTAACATTTTAAAGTTAGCAATTTCACTCTCTTAGTTCTTCTCATAAGACTATGAACAATCAAAAAGGAACGAATTGGCAAATTTATGAAATTTCACATTTGAACAAAGCCTAGTTCCATCTAACTCTTATCAAATTGTGTAGATAATTCCTTATGAAGCTTCACCAGAGTTGATCAATTCTCAGATTTGAAAGGGTTTCAATAGTTTCTCAAATACCACTGCCGTGCATTCTCAATTAAAGAAAAAAAACACAATTATCATCAAATGGGTCATTAAGAAGAATTGATATTTTTAGGCTGTGCTTACATCTCGCGCACTTTTTCTCGCATTAGTTTCTTCTTAACCTCGAGATGCTGTGAGGAGGGATGGATGAAGAAAGCGAGAGAAATGAGCAAGCAGAGGAAGAGGAGCTTGGGATGGAGAGGACAAGACATGATAAAGTTGAGTAAGAAGCCAATCAAATCGAAAGAGAGGAAATAATAAGGAGGATCCGGAATTTATTCATTAATCATCCCCTCGAGCTCGACGTTCCGCTGCGTCTGATCTCGTCGATCAGACAAACGTCAGTTCTTTCTCCAACTGTGGGATCTGTTCCCCTCTTACAATTACTATTTTGCCCTATTTACGTGTAACATAAAAATCCACAGGGACAATATTCAACAAAAGTTGCAATAATCATAGAAAAAATACTTATGTTTTGTTATTCATTTATAAAAAAACTAGTTTTATAATTCATTTGATGGATACCACCGATTCATAAATTTATATACTCTAATCACCTGTAATATACCACATAGATTTGTTTTTTTTTCTTCAAATTTTTGTACTGTGATTTATTTTTGTTTTCAGAAATATTAATCTTAAATACTATTTATTTGGCTTCGTAGAAATTATATGTTTATCCGATATTTTGCCAATCCTTATCAATCTCTCTCTTTTCGCTAAAATTCCGTCATCAAACCAATGACAAAATCGTATCTTAACGATATTAAATTTGTTTTTAACATAAAAGTTTAACTAGAAAATAAGAAATTCGGCCTTTGTGTGGCAATTTACCCAATTAGCCCAAATACAAAACTCGTATTCCTTCGTCCCCTATCCACACATGTTCTCAAGTTTCGAACAAGCCAAAGCCTCTCTTCGCAGTTCGTTAATAGATTCCGGTCGTCTTCTAATGGCGACAACTCATCCATGCCTTATCGGCCAAAGAATCGCTCTTCCTCAGTTTCATCTCCTCTTTAGCCCCAAAAATTCTCCAAATCCGGAGCTATCTATCAACAAACGCTCAAATTTCTCCGTATCTATCGGTCTACAACATTCCTTAGCTTCTTCTATATCAACCTGTAACCCTAAAAAACCATCTCTGAGCTGCCTTCGCAATTGCGCCGCCGTTGATGACGCTGATACTAGTTCGTGTGAGGAGGATAAGTGGGATTGGAATCGTTGGAACCGCCACTTCTCCGAGATTGAAGAAGTCGAGAGCGTAGTTTCTCTTCTCAAGGTTCTATCAATCTAAACTCTGTCTTTGGGTGATGTGTTAACTCGTTTATATCGTTTGCTTATATGAATTTCTAATTTTGGAGTCTTCTAGCTTATGTTAACAGTTTCAACTTGAAGAGGCCATCGAAAAAGAAGACTTTGAAGAAGCAGCAAAGTTGAAAAAAGCTATTTCAGAAGCTACTTCTAATGATGCTGTCGCTGAGATCCTGTGCCAGTTACAGGTTAAGATTTATCTTGAAGGGTTTTTTATAAAATCAAAGTCTTGTCTTATCTTCTTATTTATATATATATATGATAACTCCCTCGCAGACTGCAATACGTGATGAGCGTTATCATGATGCTTCCAGGTTATGTAACGAGACAGGAAGTGGACTGGTAAGAAGTACAAGATATCACAAACATTTTGCAATTTTGCAAGACATTTTTAAAAATCCTTTGGACGTTTTAGTTCTTAAGCTTTAGAAGTGTTATACCTGTATACTGTTAAGGCAGTTAAGATTAGTTGAAGGAATCTATGTTTCCCTGATATAAGTGATGGTTTCACCTGGTCAATTTTTCAAGAATTTGCTTCGTACTATTGCCCATGTCTGCAGTCAAGAATCTATGCTTTTATATGGACTTTAGAATTTCAAAGCATTATCACGTTTCTGATGTCTATGTAGGTGGGTTGGTGGGTTAGTTATCCTCGAGATTCTGAGGAACCATTTGGCAAAATTGTACACATAACCCCAGGTGTTGGTAGGTTTATTGGCAAGAGTTACAGTCCAAGGTGAGGCCAGGTTATGCTGAGGAGTTTTATTATTATTTTCCATTGTTGGTGATTATTGAATCTCATAACTGCTTCATACAGACAGCTGGTGGCTGAAGAACCTGGAACGCCTCTGTTTGAGATTTTCGTTGTTAAAGACATTGACGGAGGATATGTTATGCAGGTAATTTAAGCAAAACAATATTTGTATAACTCACTTTAGCAGTTCTGGTGACAGTATATCCTTTTACCTGTATCTTGTATTATTGTATAAGATTAGTGATACATAATTGCTACTCTAATCACCCTTATGTTCTTTCCTTCTCTGAAGTTTTGTAAATATATATATATATATATGTAGATATATTGTCCTATTTCTTCTTAAGAAGCACTGATTAACCTTTTAACTGATGTTTACATGTCTGCTATGTTCAGGTGGTGTATTTGCAACATGTCAAGCAAACCCCATCCATTTCCAAGAATTCATATTTAAAAGCAGAGCGATCATCGAATACCTCAATTGGGAACCCATCCACTTTAGATGTACAAGGAAGTGAAGTGAAGCTGGATAAAAAAGAAGATCAACTACTAAATCACGAGGAACCAACTGAAGAAGGGATTAAAAATGTGATAAAATTTCTTAAAGATAAAATCCCAGGGATAAAACTGAAAGTAATGGATGTCAGAATCCCCAAGGAAGAGATTGTGAGCAGTGATGATGCTACTGAAGAGCTGATCGGAGAAGGCATTGAGGAAAGTAATTCTGCTGATGATGAAGAAGAAGAAGAAGATGACATCATTGAAGAAATTGCATCTATGGATAGTGCGGATGATGGGAAGCATTTGAACACTAAGCTTTTCATCGGAGGGGTTCTACATAATACAGAGGATTCCTCTGTAGAGAATGAGCTTGTCCGTGTTTCGGCCGATATAATGGATCCTGAAAGAGATGCTTTTATCTTGCATGTTCCTGGGAGAAGTAAGAGTGATGCTGGTACAAGAAAGAATACAATGTCCAAGGAACGAGTAACAGCTCTAGCAGCTCAGGGACTTTCAGATTTGATGCCACCAGAGGTTGCCAAGGCGTTCTGGGGTTCAGAGAAAGCTTCTTTGAAGGTGAATTGCTTGAATTTACACCGCTCTTTATAAAGTTGAACTCGTGAACCAGATTAAGAAGTTTGTGTCTATTTCAAATCTCTTTATGATGTCGTGTAAATGTTTTTAGCCTTCAGACATAAGTAGCGTTCAAATATCATGCATATATTTGCTTGCCTCGAATGGATTTGGCTTTCTGAATTACAATTTAGTTTTTGAATAGGAAGGTTCTATCGATTTCAGTTTCATGACTCCTTAGATATAAAGATCGTTCAATCATTGTTCTAGGTATCGAGAAATGTGCGTGAGATTGTCAAGCTTGCTATAAGTCAGGCACAAAAAGGAAACCGTCTTTCTGAGTATACAGCATTTAATAGAATCATAACTCCTAAAAGCAACGTAGACCCTTTTGAAGGTAAGCATGTTTTCCATTAGTGTTGTTCTCTTTCTTTTGATATGGGCTCAGAATGCATTTGCAGAACTCAATATGAGATTCTTTGGGTATTTGAAGTGCAGGTCTATATGTGGGTGCATTCGGACCTTATGGCACCGAGATAGTGCAGCTTAAGCGTAAGTATGGTCGGTGGAATGATGCAGAGGGAAGCAACTCCTCGGAGTTCTTTGAATATGTAGAGGCTGTGAAGTTGACAGGGGATCCAAATGTGCCGGCTGGCCAGGTTATTTATCTTTGAATATTTTGACTTTTTATTTTCAAATGATGTAATTTTTGTAAGGGATAAAGAATTGAAGATAGGTTCACAAATTCTTGGTAGGTGACATTTCGTGCAAAGATTGGGAAAGAGGGTCGGATCAGGAATCGTGGATTGTTCCCAGAAGAATTGGGAGTGGTAATGAGACTTTCTTCATCTCCTGAGATTTGGTTACAGACCTAAAAAAAACCACCATGCTGAGACATGTACATCAATAAAAGATCCAGAACCATGTGCTTCTTAAAGCTAAACACTTGACCAGAACAAGAGTTAAAAAAACGATCTTTAATTTCCTATTGAAACAGTAGCTTATTCAGAAGATGTTTACATATATTATGCAGCTTGGGAGTTTCAGAGGAGAAGGAAGAATCGCTGACTTTGGATTTAAAAACCCAAAATGGGTCGAGGGCAAGCTCTTACAACTCAATGGAAAGGTAATAATACATAGAAACACAATAGAGCCAAGCGTCATTTCTTGGTCTTGCGGGTTTAATGGTTGGGGTTTGCTGAACAGGGATTGGGACCATATGTGGAAGGTGCGGATCTTGGATTTCTATATTTTGGCCCTGAGCAGAGTTTCTTGGTCCTTTTCAACCGTTTGAGACTGCCTGAGTGACCAACGCCTTAGTGACAAAGACGCAGAGTTTTCATTGTAACTATGTTCTCCTTTACTTTGTTCCATACACTTACCTCAGCAAATTTAAAGCAATATCACTGCGAGTGTGTTTAGAATGGCAACAACTTTTAAAGATGATTGCTATCACCTAGGTATTCAATCTTAACTTTTATTTATTTATTTAGTTTTCTAGCTTTTTAGATGTTTTGGTATCAGAAAATATTGACCAAATTTACAACAGAATGTACAGTGGATTTGCTTATTTTGATTCGTTTTTTTTTTTAAATCAATTCGGATAGGTTTGATTTACATATTGAACACCCCTGCTACTACTACCATTGAGTTATCATCACTAACTTTTTTTTTAAATGATGAACTATACAAACTCTCATCCGTCACATGGCTAACTATACTAACAACAAATTCAACATATGTATCTTGTATGATGACTACACGAATCCTAGGACGAAAATATGATTAAACTGACATATGATTTTAACAGTTCAAAGTTTGCATCAAACCGAAACGGGAACCTTTAGTTGCGCTTAAAATATTACATTTGAGTTTTTAATTAACATGATGATTACTAGGTTTATTTATAAACTCTACAAGTTTCTCCAAATTTAGCTGGAATTGGTAAAAGTAAAATAGCATTAAATGCAGTTTTATGTTCCCGTGAGAACAGCGCAATAGTGGCGGCATTAGAGAGAAGAATATAACTTTATTTCTCTCTCTTCCCGCTTCTCCCTCTTTGACATTCCACAGAACAAAAAAAAGGTTGAAATTTCAACTCTCAAACCTCGACCCATTTCTGGGACTTGTCATTTCTAAAATTAGCCTTCTCTCAGATTTCCATTTTTCTTGTCTCCTTCCGAGGATTTCGATTCCGACACAATCCCAAGAGGTTTTAATTTTGTCTCTATGTTTTCTTTCTTTGTCCCCTTTCGATTTCTTTTTCGCTTATATAATCTCTGAAACAAGGTATTGCAATTGCCTCCTCTTTGTCTTACAAATGGCTTTATAATGTGTCGTAATGAAATGCCTGAAATAAGATTATAAGGCTTCAATGCGTTCTTTTAACATTTGAGAATCCGATTCAATCGATGTTTTAGTTTTATTATTTGTGGGCTTTGCTAAAAGTTTTTTTTTTTTTT